>VDFB02063345.1:0-60694 GCA_007258455.2 Sequoia sempervirens | reverse complement strand
TTTCTTCATCCGGATCAAAGGGAAATTCATCCCATACCGGTTTGTCATCACTAAGTGCCCTCACACCTGGATCCCAAATGGTGAGAGGTTGATTGTTTTGATCACAAAAGAAGTGTTCTTTGTGCAACATTTGGATTGTTGATTCTTGGAATAGGTCAACTCCCAAATCACTAAAGCTGATATCTTCATAAATACCTCCCTCCAATGGTTGGGTTTGAAGTTCAAACCCAAAACCACCCTTAACACTGTCACTGAAATGAAGTAAGGAATCTTTAGAGCTAGCTGTTTGAAATTTTTTATTATCCTTATCTTCAATGAACCTATCATCTATAGGTATGTTTCTGATCTCATCATGAACAGTCCTATGCATGCCATAAAGGTCTTCTTGATCACTTGTAATAAATTCATCTTGTGAAAATTCTTGGGGAGTTTTAACAGCAACAAGAGGAAAACTATCCATCACTAAATCTTCAACAAGAGGAGGTACAAACACCTCGAAATCATTACCAACATCCTCTATGAAGCCCTTAGTCTCAAAACCTTCATGGGATGAATCCAAATTAGGATTCAAGTCTGCTGCTATATTCTTCTCACCGAACTGATCTACATCACTTGCTATCACATGCAAGTCAAGGGGCGTATTATGGGGCTCTTCCACACAATCTTCAAGCTACATCCTTGTTTCTCCTTGACTCCACGATCAATATGATGTGGCATGTACTGCTATCGACTTTTCGGACTTATAAATCTTTCGACTCCCCTTTTATGTCCGGGATCCTTCATTAACGCCGGTTCGGCCATTGCTCAAGTAGTGACTTCTCTGTAGTCATCTCTTTCTGTACGTAGTGTCTGGTATCTCTGTCACTCATTTGTCAAATGAACTTTGTTGGGCACAGGATGGCAGGATCTTGGCTCGTCTGCTTGAAATATTAGAGCCAATTTTTCTACATTTTCAATTATCCAGATTACAACATTTACACCCGTTAAGGTTAGCAGCTAAACCAAAACGTGCAAAAGCAACTCTAACCAGAATGTACACCAGGATCCCGATGTGGGCAAGGTGTGAGCATTGGTCAGAGGATCTGAATCAAACTGCTTATGCAAAAGCAACTCTAACCAAGAATGGCGCCGATGATGGCGAGCATATGGTCAGAGGATCTTCTACTCTAATTACAGAAAGGAACTCAACGTCAAGTATGTGCTACCCAATCCAATGCGGAGTGAGGGGCGACCATATGACGGAGTGATTACAGAATTCAATGCTTGAAAGAAATGCTGGGAACTGGAAATGCTCGACACCCAGAATGTACTTGCTAACCCAAGATGGGAAAGTAGCTACCATAGGGCGGAGATTTAACTATTACAATAACTTCGAAGGAAATAAAGCATTACAAACAGATTTGAGAAAGCTTGTTAATTACTGCCAGTACTACTGTCAGTTTACAAAGAGGATCATTCACTTGCCAACAGCTTGAGAATCTGAAAGATTAGCATTGCATTATAAAGAACTCTTCTTAATCCAAAATGGAAGGGCTAACAAGACAACTCTCAATGAGCATCTTCTAATTCTGGTTTTTGTTACAAATCTGCTTTTAAATGAATAACCAGCAACCTTTGAAATCATTCATACGTTCATAACTCCCACAAATCTCATCTGATTAACATGAAACAGAATGCAATACGCCCTAACAATGTTGGCGCCTAAACCAAGACTCTAAAAACAGATCAAAAAACCTCTAATTATTAATGCACGGATTTCTATGCAATCTGCAGAAGTACGGCTTCTTGAAAGGGGCGATCTGCTCTTAAAAAATAATGCATACTCTAAAAATTCTACAAACTGGAGAATATGGGCGCCTAGGTCTAACAATTACAATGGGTTAATACCCAGAACAATATTTTTGGTATTTTTCAAGTTATGAGCAAAAACATAAATCTGCTGTGCTAAATAATGCAAGAAGCTGAAACCTCTAACATGCCAAATCGAAACTAACTATGCAATGAACTGAACACACAATGTATGAACTAAGATGCACTCACAAATAATCTGAATCACCACTAGATGTTGTCTTGCAAACACGAAGCGATGCCCAAGCTAGGAGGCCTTCATTCCTCGAAGCAGTTCCAGAGCCAATCCGGCAGCATAACAGTATAGTCGACCAAAGATGCCCAAATGATGATCCAAGTCTTCCTTTTATAATTTCTGGTTGACTTCTCGAAACCCTAAACTCCTCTCAAAGTCAAAACCCTAATCTTCTCAAAGATGGCGTCCTTTTCTTCAAAGCTCAATATTGACATTTTAATTAAATTCCATACTTTGATAAATGCGCCCACTTTAAGCTTGTTTTGACTTTGGTAAATAATAAAATAATCTTTAATGAGGCGCCACCCTCAAAAAGACCACCTTTCAAAACAACATAAAGTCAATAGACTAGGCCAAGGGGTCAGCGTTGAATAAAATATTAAAGCGTGACTTTTAATTAAATATCAACTTATCTCTCCAAATGTGCTTACGAAGCCAATAATGACCAAGTCAAGCCCATTGAAAGCTGAAGTAGGAAGTCAACCATCTTTGGGAGCAAGCTGGCCCCGCGAGAAATAGAATTTACTAAAATAGTAAATTCACGAAGATCTTCGAGAATGTTGAGACGAACATACCAGCTACTTGACTCTCTGAAAACGAGAAAGAATCCGCCATTGAAACCACCGACTTGGCGAAGACATCCTTAAAATAGGAAACCCTAATTTTACCTTAGGCCCCAGCCTTAGGGTTTTGAAGAAAAGGCTTCTTGATCCCTTTGGAAAGATCGAGGTTCGAGAAGGGACATTACACAATTCAACTTTATTCTGAGGCCCCTATACGGTCCCGTACAGTGGGGTATTAGATTATGGTGCATTGAATTTGATAGGGGCATTAGTTAACTTCATTTTGGTTTCAGTTTGATTTGATTTTTATTGAATTTAAAATGATTTGTAAGCCCTTTTCTGAGAACAGGCAGAGAACCTTGTAGTTGAGGGTTTGACAGAGTAATATGGGAAATAAGGCCTTTCCACCTGGTGTAATTGATCCTAAATTGGTAAAATAGCTCTTTGAGTTTTAGGTTTACTGTTTTTGCTGGTTCCAAGAGTAGGGAAGGCGGATTGAAGGGTTTATGATGCTGCCCTAGGTGATATTTTAATAATTTTATGAGTTTTTGGTTGAATTTGATGGTTAGATGCTAGGGTTTGTGTAAGGGTCCTCTGAAATCAGTTATGTAATGGTGGATTAAGCATGTGCAGGTCCATTTTGGTGTGTTAGAAGGGTGATAGGGTGTGAGAAGGATTGGAAGTTGCATTTTCAATAAACCCTCCAAGTTACAAGCATGAAATGGCCTAAAATGAGGGTTTTGAGTTTTGATGAATGGGAGATTGTTTCTTTGGCTAAAATTTGTTGATTCTAGCTATTTGAGGCTTGGTTAAGGTTTGAGAACAAAATTTTGTAGTTGGGAAGGTGTTTAGAGTGGTGTTGCTTTGTTAATGTGGCCTAATTGGGCCTTGTTGCTGCAGGACAGTCATTTTTAGAAGGACATTTTTTCAAAGTAAGCCTATTTGATTTCTTGATATGTTTAAGTAGGCCTTAATGGGTCCTTGAAATGGTATTCAGTTTTTGGAGATTCAGATTGGTTGGAAAATTATGCCTGTTTTTGTCTTGTGGAATACTACTAGTCAATGAACCTATTGTGAGTGAATTTCTAGGGAATGAAAGATCAAAGTTATTGAAGACCCTCCTTGGTTTGAGTCAGTCATTTTTATGATGTTTAATGTGGTTTGAGGATTTAGTAAGAGGTTTTGTGCCCTAATTATAGTTTTGGGTGATTTGAGTCAAGTGCTTTGTGAAGGGAATGATGAGTCAAAGATGGAAGAATAAGCAAGAATTGTTTGAGTTTGGTGAGATTGTAATTGAATGAAGCATTTGGCCTCCCTGCTCTGCATCAAAGTACATCAGCAATAACAAATTTAAACCCACTAGGTGTACTACCATCTAGTGCTTACAAAATAAAGTGCATAGAAATTGAAGCTTTCGGTAAAAAGCATTTCAAGGTTAGCACATATGCATTGTGAACATCAAAAGAAGAGGATTAACAGTTGATATAAAGTGTTGATGTAAAGAATTGCTGAAGCACTGCACAATAGCACCAAATAACATGTACCTAATAACCCAGCTATGAAATAGCAACGTGATACCTTGAATGGATGAACTAGAAGGCTGGTATAGGTCTGAAAACACCCTTTTTGCTGCTGTACTTTGGACAAATCAGAACTGAAACATTGCTGTTGATGCTTTGGAAACTCAAGAAAGGAGCATACAAACACACCCACATGCAAAATACTAGAAAAATCCGTTCAAACTCCACTCAACACACCTCAAAATGCTGAATGGATCTTCATCTCAGCAACATCCAAAATTGAAACTTGATTTGAAGCAAAGTGGTGATTTCTGGAATGAAATCACTCCAATCTAGCTTGGGATTATCTCTCAAGTCCGAAACTAGAAATTGAATGAGGGTTTTCATCCTCAAAAGATTACGGAAGAACTCCCAGGTTCAATCCAACAGCATAACAGTATGAGAAAACTTTATCATCCAAATGAGCCCCCAACACCTCCTTTTATAGCTTTTTGCATTACTTTTTCGAAAAATAACTTATTGTTTTTTTGCTACTTTTTTGAAAAAACACTTTTGCTTTTTTTGCTACTTTTTTTTTTTTCCCAAAAAAACACTTTTGCTTTAAATTAAATAATTCATTCTTTGCAGACATTTAATTGCCTTTCCAATGAGCTATTACACTAAGTTGTTTTTTAATTATTTCTCAACATTAGACAACATTAGTGAAATATTAATTAAATAACTTAATAACTCACCCAAGTTGCAAAAAGTACTGCAATGTCATTGGAATCCAATTTTGACCACACCATGATGAAACTGAAGTAGTAGGAAGATGATTGAAATCAAGTTGGTGACTTTCTAAAAATAACTTGCTCCTCCAAGAAGTTTGGAGAACACCCAAAAGGTTGGAAATGGATTCTGAAAGCATCAAAGGGCTCCAACTAACCAACTAAACTCAAACCCAAGAACAAATGCTCTACAAGACTGATCAAATGCTTCTCCAAGAATGTTGGAGTTTTCCCTAACTAACTAGTTAGCCTTTAGAAGACTTGGAAACTGGCTAAATGTGCACAAATTGGCTAAGTGCCAAAAGGGGACATTACAAGAATAGAAATAGCTTTCACAATGCTGCATTAAGCTTCTCACTTCCCCACTTCCTCTACTGTATTAGACAACTATTAATAATTGGATTACTTCCTGAAGAAACAAATGGAATGGGTTGAAATGTTATCCCATGATCAAGCAACAGTCATTGAGAAGCTAAGTGGGTTGAAATTTTATGAAGGGAAGCTTCCCAATGAATTGACATGGAAAACTTGTGACGTCTCTTTTCCATGATTGGTCTACAACACGTGAGCTACAAATCAATGCCCAGAAAACAATAATTATAGTTCATCACTGACTAAACAGATGTGGGTGCAAACTGTCTATCTAAAACTGAATGTCCATGTCGTCCATAAAATACAAAGATTGAGAAAATCTAAAAAATATGATTAATAATTCCTTTATGACCTTTCTAACCTAATGCGATCATATGTTTTATCATCATCTAGTAAGATCTGTATTGATTTTATAGTTTTCAAGGATTAATAACTCAATTCCAATGATCTGCATCAATGTCTGGCAGATAAGTAAACATAGATTTGTTCATTTTTTGAAGCATCAGGGATAAATCCTTTTAACCTGTGAGGAATTGTGAAGGAATACTCCTTGAATTGTAATGTTTCTAAGGACCACAATCCTTTGTAAATTGGCATTGAAAAATGAAATATGCAAATCCTCACTTTCAAGAAGGAAGTCCATGTGTAGGAGTTAAATGTTTACTTAGGTTTCAGTTTCAATTTGTACACAACTGTAGCCATTGTATCTGATAAAAACGAGAATTATTACATAAGTGTTTTAATGTCATCTTCCTGTTTCTAGGATTCTCACTGAAAATTGGTTAATTCAAAAAATGAGTTGGTTATTAAAATGCAATCTTAGTTTTTATTTGGAGGCATTTTGGGATTGCCCTTTTCAAGAGTATCTTTATCTTTTGTTTTATATACTCATGTTCTGCCAGTTGTAATCTGGGCTCTCTTACTGGTGATTTTTCTGGCCAGATTTGGTCTTCTGGACCCTTATATATTTATTATTTATTCCTATAACAATCAGGATATTACATGTCTATGAAAGCTTCCCTTGGTAAATATAAAATGATTTCAGATAGAAGCAATAGTAGATGACAAGAGTTTTAACTTCCGAGTACATTTAAAACCCAAAAAATCCATTTGTTAATGTGCATATCACAATCAGAAATTGACGATGGACCAAACATGATCACTGCATTTCACTTTGTAAGAGTAATAAAAATAGAAGTTAGTTCTTGTCACTCTATTTGCTGTAGTGTAGCTTTTTATAGCATCAAATTTGATTTGCTCTTATGCTTTGAAATCCAGTTCTCTTTACTTGTTGATTACTCTATGTTAATTGCTCAGTGTATTATTTCTCCACCAATTTTTTGCTACTTATTTTTACTTGATGCAAATATGTTATAAAAAAAACACGTCTTCATCATTTCACATGTATACTGTCTATGGAAAAAATTATATTGAGCCAGCAATGCATGGTTTGTTCAAGTTATGACTTCACCCATGGCTTCGCATCAAATTTTTTTATGTGATGGAGGTTGGATATATACTGAATTTGAGGAACATGTATTATTTGCCAGAGATTGACTTCATTTAGTGAATGCAAGACTGCATTTTTAAGGTCTCAAGTCTATGGAAGTTTCAGATTTGAGGTTAAGTTTCTTTTTCTTTTTTCCACAAGTTATGTGTTGTGAGGAACTTATTGCTACTTCAAATGCAGTTAAGCTTCCATGATAAATTTTTAATGTTATTGTTACTTTGGTGCATATGCACTTTATTCTGGTACTTGAAATCCTTTTTTGGTGTCCTTGAATGTTATTGATGCTCATCTGCATCTCCTGAGGCTAGTGATTTGTGTCTACATTATTGCAGCTTTTGGAATTTTTATAAAATTTCTGGGTCTTCTCCATTTTGGGTTACTTATATTGCAAAAGTCAAAGCATCATATTCAAGTTGAACAAAGAATGTTTTTTTGCTTGCATCACAAATCTTACATAGCCTGAAATGATTATTGTTTAGCTGCTTCTGGAATTTGCTGGACCAGCATCAAATGTTCGTGTGGAGTGGTCTTCTCGTGACTTTTTCAAGGATGGGGGAGCACTTGCTGAAGTGATGTCCTTATATGAAAACAGAGCTGATAAGATATCGGCACAAAATATTGATAATCGGAATGAAGGGATAGAGGTATGCTTGGTTTATATACGTCTTACAAGGAATTTCTTTTTTTTTTTATTATTAAGCTGTTATTGAATAATAGTTAAGTTTACATTACGTTGTGAACTACTGTCTGTCTCAGAGAAAATCGGTTTCAGGTACAAAGTTGTTCTTTATCTATGTTGGTTAAACATTGGTTGTGTTCCATCCAATAAAACTGTTTTGTGCACAATTTACAGAAAAATAGTTTAGGTAGGAAGTGTCATTAATATGATTCAGAAGTTCTGCAAAGGTTGCTGTGTTGAATGATGAAAATATATACTTTATAAATTATAGGAAATGGAGTTTTTGTGTATATTGTAGGGAGCCAATATCACATGCACATGCTTGCTGACACTCTTGGAATGAAAATTATCCATTTTAATGTCTCTATTTTCTTAACCAATCAGTGGTCATTTATGTTAAATTGCAACTCAGGAAAGTCAACGGTGTAAGTTAAATCACAAACCTTCTTGTGCTTATCAATGAATTTATCACTTGCAGGTTATAATGGCAATGCCTGATTTAGTTGTTCAAGCACTGGCCCTAGCATTGCGCTATCTTAAGCAGTTCAAACTGGAAAGAATTTTGGGTTTGGGTGCTTCATTTCGGCCATTTGCCAGCAAAAATGAGATGTCCTTTTCATCCAACACGCTGCAACAACTAGAGGTAGCTATCTTGATTATGTCAACTTATATTGTGTTTTTGTGTGCTGAAACCTTTTTTGTTTTTGGAGAAGGGGATATATGATGTATTAGACAGGGCGGTTAGAATCACTGCCATTTTGATTACACATTAGTTTGGGATGGAACATAATTTGGAATAAAATCTTTATAGTGAGAGGTTTAAATTACCTTGAAATGACTAAAATGAACAAATGATCCATAATTGGCACAGATATTCCACAATTAATTGACCAACACAGATTTTAATCCATCTTTTGAATCTCTTGCTTGAAAACATGCTTTTTTTCTTATATTACTTGAGTAAACATCCACTGATTGTCTAGAAACAAATTTAATGTTTAGAAGAATGAAGATGGTTGTATGCATGAATTGAACAACAAAGGAAACTGAAAACAATGTAAAAACAAGCATAACACAAGAAATCACCCTAAAGAATGTGGGAAGAAACTCCAGGAGTGTAATACAATTTACCTTCTCTTACCACTATCTGTGCTGCAATTACAAGTTTTGCCCTTTTTTGGGAGGTGTTCAAGGACATCAATTTTTACAACATTATCTTAACACTTGCAAAGCCTTGAAACTTTCTCTAATGCACACCTCTCTATTGCATTCAACCCCATAGTTCAGAAAAACAGACCTGGCAGCCCTAAAATTTGACTCGGCCTTGGCACACACTTGGCAAAAAAAGAAAAAATCTCATAATTTGACACAAGAATAAGAATTTAATACATTTATAGAACACAAAAGTCTAATTTGATTTATCAATTTGTCATAATTCAAACATCACATTTCATATGACCCTAAAACTCTCAAAATTTGAAATTTCAAAGTCAAATAATACACTGTAATACAACAAAATTATAAATAATAAATGTATAATAGCATCATAATTTTTTACATATGATGATATCTTAAGAAAATAGCCAAATGTAATCTACATTTTCCTCTTCGCCCTCCTTGTGTAACTTAATTTTTTGAACCTTGAAGTAGAAAGGTAAGTCGGTATCAAAATGTTGACCCATTGTTTCCTCAAATTTGTTTTCATTTTGCCTCCAACTCTTGTTGCTTCTGCTTGAATTCAACAAGATCCTCATTAGTAAGGAAGACATCACTATGTTCTTCGACAGTACAATCATCAAAACGATTGATGTCATCCAAGTTGATGACATCATGAGAAGGATCCTCCACCTTCTTAGTTTGGAGGTGAAGGTTGTATTTGAACGAATACAAGGTCATTAAGGTGCTCTTGGGTCAACTTGTTTCTCATTGTTGAAACAATTTTGGGCTAGAAATTGCTTATATTAACAGGAAGAACTGATTACAATATATAGAGAAGTAAAGTTACTGTAGACATTAAATGTCTACCTACCAAACTACTGTTGATAAGATTGACCATTATACAATATCAGAATATAATATTCTAACACCCTCCCTTAATGGTCAAGCGACTAACTAGCCTATAGAAAACACTTTGCAGGTAGATTGGTCACAAATTCTTCAGAACACTCTGCTGCTATGGAGACCCTCCCTGGATCTATAGAATGTTGATGACCAAGAGTACCCAAAAAAAGCAGAGAAGGTTGCCCCTTCTTTAGAAAGCTCTGCAACAAGAGACAAGAGTATGCCACTAACCCTCCCAGAATCTGCAGAACTGTTGACCAGAAGTTATCACAAAAAGTCCAACCTGACGTTGGGTAATAGAGTTGTCCTTCCCTGAAACCAGAGACACATCGAGAACAGTTGCCATGATTTTGAGGATAAATCGGCAAACCGTCGAAACTTTTGCAGATGAGCATGATGCTCAAAAACAGACTGCAAGAAGCTAGTTGCGCAGATGTTCGCCTCAGCAACTTGAGGTGCGACCAAAACAAATTGCAACAAACCATGATTTTTGAGGAAAAAATCGCCAAACCCAAGATTACAAATCATTGTTTTTCGGAAAAAAACGGTAAAAACCAAAGAAGAATCCCATGCATTTTGTGAATTATAGAAAACCAAAAAGTAGCTGGCATGGAATCCGAAACACGGATCAGCATACAAAACATCGTTTTTAAGGAAAAACGGTAAAACCCTTTAGAAACCAGAGAGCCCTCCCGTACAATAGAAACCCTAACTAGGGTAAACAGGAACTGACCCTTAATTTTTGAGGATAAAATTATAAGCCCTTCCATAATTTTTTAAATGGAAAAAATTATGAAAACTCGTAAATCCAGATTTCTTTTTTTAAGGGAAAAAATATTAAAAACCTAGAAACCCAGATTTTTTTTTCTTTACGGGACAAAAAATATTTAAAAACCCAGAGATCCGAAGAGTACCTAGAAAATGTTGTTGAAAACCTAGAAAATTTTGTCAACATCCATTTGCAAATATTTCGAGGCACGAACTTCGAGACACCCAGAAAAATCGAAGACCAACCCATTTGAGATCTCGGAAAACTTAGAAGGAATTTGCAACCAAAATAATTTTTCAACTTGAATTGGAGTGTCAAAACCCTAGCCGAAACACGTAGAAACCCTAGCCGCCATTAAAGCTTTGAAAAAATTGCAGAAATCGGCTTGAAATTCCATGATATCGTAGCAAAAGAAGATTAACTCGTGTTTTCCACTGAAACAAGATTAAGGCGGCTGGAAAAGAACCAAGATAGTCCTCCGGAAGAGGAATGAAATCGCGCCCGGGAATCACACAAAAGCAGCACACAAAAGTGAATGAAATCTCTTTGAAGGTTTAATCGATGGAGTATTAATGCGGAGAACCGTCGTCGCGACATAAAATGAAGAATCGTCCGCAAATAGGTAAAAGGAGTAGATTAAACTGTTGAGAAGTGGCGATGTAAACGATATTGAGAATGGCGAAAACGATTCCAGAAGTTAAATTTAATACAAAAACAGGGGTCGACCAAAACTAAAAAATTAGTTTCATTCGGACGGTGACAAAATCTCTCGTGCAGGGAAAAATGCGACTTCCAGCATAGAAATGCGATGGCCACTTCAAAGGCGCCGGCCAGTCTTTGAAACCTACCGAAAAAATTTCGCGTTTTTGCTTGAGGGAATGGAGTCTGGTGCGAAACCCTCCCGGAATCACGGGCCCTCTGGCGAGACTCGGAACACAACTCTGATACCATAGAAACAATTTTTGGGCTAGGAAGTGCTTATATTAACGGGGAAAGAACTGATTACAATATATATAGAGAAGTATTAAAGGATTCTGTAGACATTAAATGTCTACCTACCAGCTACCTACCAACTACTGTTGATAAGATTGACCATTATACAATATCAGAATATAATATTCTAACAATTGTGTGAATGCTCTCAAATAGGTTCCAATTATGTTCACACCTAGAAGCACTACAAGGCTGGGAAAAAACATAGATAGATAGCCTTTGAAGATTTGGCGGGCCAATATCATAATTCTCCCACCACAAGTCTACAAAGAAAACATTTAAAAAAATATAAGAACTAAGTAAAAAATTTAGACCTTCAAACTTTCAAGTTTTTAGTTTCTACTTCTAGTATTAAAGCTAAAATTAAAAGATTATTTTTTATTTGGACTTTGCTTTTCCCTCCTTTGAATTGCATGAGCTGAAGAAAAGAGCATCCCCAATGCACCCTTGTAGACCTCCAATTCATCAATCACTTTATCTTTCATCTCAATTTTTGGCACCATCTTATCAATGCATGAGACAATGCTTGCCATAATCTCCTCACTGGCCTTAATAAATGTATAAGAGAAGAAGCACTTTAGGTTCAGGTAGTAGGCCAAGTCATGTATTAGTTGGCGTATTTGGTTTGTCCATTCATAGTCAATGATGTCCTAAATGATTTCATATTTTCTTTTGTTTCCACCATAGTAATGCAAAATGGCTTCTTTGATCTTATCCATAGTGTCACAAAGGTTACCCATTGACATGTCATCCCCATCCACCAAACAAAGAACCTTGACCAAAGGTTCTATATCCTAAAAATTGAAAACAAATTTGAAATTATTACAAATTTAACAAAAAAATAAAAACAACAAATAGATAATTTTGTGTAAAGTTTATGTATGTATTTGTTACTTACCTTGATTAACTCCTTTGTAGTCATCAAAAATTGTTTTTTTTAGCTTTCTCCCCTTCATGTTTTTTTAAATATAGAGACTACATCCACACATTAAACACAAACATTTGCTTGATAGAAGGAATTGTGGCAAAATTGCTTTTGCAAAGTAAGTGGCTAGCAAATTGTGTCACTCTCGATCACATAGGCTCCTTGCCATTTGTGTGCTTTTTCATTGTCATGTGCTCGTTTTAACAAGGACCTAAATTTGAATGGAGGTGGCAAATAGTGTTCGTACAATGTAAACACTAAGGTTAGATTTTAAATATATTTTAAATAATAATTAAATATTAATAATAACTATTATTTTAAATAATAATAAATAAAATAAAATAAAATTATTAATAATAACATTTAAATTTATACCTCTAGCCAACTCAATTTGAGAAGGCATTCAGATTGATATTTATGCGCAAGCTATTGTTGTGTTTTGCATCATCACGATTTGGACGAATTTGTCTATGTGAACTCTTGGAGAGAGAATCCTCTAGGAATTCCTCACAAGGTAGGGTGAAATCCCTACCTTGCGAATCGTGAGTTTATCATTCAATTACATTTCCCCTTAGGTTGACATCAGTTCTGCATTCTTAGGGTATTGGATCAACGATTGCAAGGAGATAAAGTAAGGAGGCGATTATTCATTGGAGGCGATGCAAGTTACTAGCGTAAATGGAAGGACGAGAATCTTGCAAACGGAGGCTACAATAAGCAATTTACTGGCCGAGCCTAGGCTCTGGCCACAGTTTACAACAACACACCTTTTGCAAGGAGATAACGACTACATATCCGAGCGTAGCCATTTAAATGGGACCACATTTGAAGTGCGCATTTGTTTGATTCATAAATCATTCTAGGAGTTTGTGCGGTAGTTTACAAAGTGTTTGGAAGAAGTGCCATTGGAGGGGCACCCTTTATCGGGTCCTGCATTTTCAAACACATCCACATCCCTTGGACAGTCGATTAGCAGATATTGCGACACTTTCAGGAGTTTCGCATCCTACAAGGCCATTCTTTGGGTTGAGGTCAGAGTTTCTAGAACTCAGGAGACCATATTGCATATTGATTTAGCCCCTGTCGGCATCATCCTGGGATTGCGCACCATTGTAACCCAAGAGCCTGTTTCGACTATTAATTGCCCATCTCTAGCCACAAGATTATTCTATGTATGCATCATTTGGTGTAATCACCTAATTGCTATTATTAGTTCGTTATTGTAATTTGGCATCTTTTAATTGCAATCATTCGGCTGTCCAGTATGTTGTGCTCCCTATGAATAACTATATTTATAGTTTAGATCCGAAAAGACTACTATTAGTTATTAAACACTGTTGTATGCTGGATCTCCTGTCAATAGTTTTCTGTGAGGCAAATTAGTGCTGGGATATATTTACGATCTATATTTGCAAATTAGCACTTGGTATCTTACATTCATCAAGTAAAGGACCCAATTATGGTTATAGATAAATTTGGTAACCTTTTTAACATTCTCAATCACAATTATTCATGCAATTGAAAGATCCCCAACCCAAATCTGATCTGATTTTCTAAGTTCTGTCTTTTCACAGTCTTTGACCAGCGAATAGGAAGGGTTTTGTTTTTGCATTTTTTCTGATTTTTTTTGTGTGTTTTTGTTGAAGGTTGATTTATGCAACAATATTGCAAACTAGAAGGAATGAAATTGCTGCTAAAACTTAAATGAGTCATACAATTTAAATAGAGAGCAATAATGATGAATTTATTGGCTCAAATGTCATTGTACATACTACAAATCTGCATATAACAATCTGATATAAACTTGAACAGTAAGGACAACCCCTTTTCAGCTTTTTCCTAGCTTCACAAATCCACCCCAGGGTCTGATATGAATTTCTAGCTAACTTAATACGCGAATCAGATCTGATAATTGGTATGAAACCCTTCGTAGCACCTAGGATTTGAAGCTTGTGACTCTTGAAATGATGCAACAGCTGAGGTAAGGTATAAAATGAGTTGCCAAGGCCTTGAGAAGACCCATATTGCTTATGGCTGCCCCTGATCTGTTGCAATATGCTGATTTAATATTGCTGCAAACTCAGATCTGCAAAATATATATCTGAAACTCATCCAAATAAGCCCAAATGAAGACCCAAAGTAGGCCCTTGCTAAAGGTGAACTGGGTTCTCGTCCAATCCATGATAGCCTTTGAGAGTTTTTGTTCCTAGAAGGCTGAAGCAATGTTGAAACCCTTTTCCAGAGCTCAAACCTGCAAAGTGTTTTGTAAAAATGAGAGTAGAATGCTCAAAAAAGTGCCCAACACTTTTCTTTATAACCTCCATGAGCTTTTTTAATAAAAAGCAATAAAATATTTTTCTTGAGGGTCTTTCCTCATCCAAAGAAAAGGGCCATTTTTTAAAAACAACTTGAGTTGCTAGGATGGGGGCACTTTTCACTATTCACCTTGATTTTCAGTTACTATTCACCTTTTATTATTCCATTAAAACAAACCTTAATATTTTCATTTTAACTGGATTGTCTGTTTGGACTCAAGAAATGTGAAAGAATCATAAAGGCTTCTAGCTATTAAGCTCAGTAACCCCGGTGAGTCCCTGCTTTCGTGCAGCACGACCCTCACGAGGGCCTGGCGTGGCTTTCGACGACATCTAAAGGAAGGGACATTACAACAATCTTTCCAATGTTTTCAAACATCAAAGCTAGGCAATGTGCAACACAAGGAGTCCAAGAAATAATAGGACGACTCTCCATAATAAGTCTTCCAGTGGACACATGTTGTGTTGTTTGCGATAAGTTGGACAAGATTCCCAACTCCAACCTCTATGATCACCCCATCCATTAGATTGCACAAGCTTTCAACATTTTTGATTTTGTGTTAGGCATCTATTGACTTCAAAAACACCAAGGTTCCATTAGAAACCACTAAAAAGTTAAGGACAGTCCTATTCTGCACATTTGTCCATCCATTTGATAAAATGCTACACCCTTTACTCTGCCATACTTTTTTTGATCGTCATCCAAAATCAATATATTTTTTTTATGGCTTCCTCTTGTAATGGACCCCTTTGTAATGTTCCCTTCCTAAGTAGTTGATTGTTGGAGATAGTTAACCTATTCTTTGGGTTCTCGTAGGCTAATGTGGTTTGGTTAGGGGACTCCACAGATCTTGGAGACCGTGTTGTTCAGCCCATTTGGCATATTTTGAGTGTTGTAGTGAGTTCATGATGAGCACATGGTTATACTGAGAGGGGTTGGGGATGAATTGATATAACAATATTCTTTTACCTTTTAAAACTTATTTAATCACTTCAAGATTTAATCAAAATTAGCACATATGTAAAATCAAATAATAGCAACACAATTTATGTGGAAACCCTTACAAGAGAAAACCATGGCAAAAATATTGCTTTTATTAATCTTCTTTCTACAAGTTTTTTTGGCACCAACCTACTAGAGGCACCAACCCTTATAATATGAGGCACCAACCTCACCAATGTGAGGCACCAACTTCAATATAGATAATTCTCTTCTCCAATCTGCTATAATGCTGATCGTAAATCTGCCATAAAACTGATTACAATATCTTCATGAAAACTTATTATAAATCTGCCATAAAATTTCTCACAATCTCTTTGTATAATATGCATATGTTCTCCTTGAAATCTGCTCTAACATTCCTCACAATTTCTTCATAAAACCTGCAAGTAAACTCCTTATATATTTGTATGATGTATACTTTACTTCCTTCTTCACATTAATTTGCTGGTGTATATTAGATATATATTTTATTTTTCACACACTTCACACCACACCTCTTTTTCACATCGCTTTTCACAAAAACTTATTGTTTATATGCTTATGCCTCTATGTGAAGAGAGGCATCCTTTTGAAGAGAGGCATCTCTCTCAAAAGACATTATCTTTAATTATGAAGTGATCGCTGCCTTTTGATAACACAAACTTGCTTCCTTAACTCATAATAATCTTTGCTTCTAAAATGAAACACTACCCTCCATAAAGAATCGCTACCTTTTCATAAAGTAATTGCTCTTCTTCATAAACTACATGCTCCTCATTGGTAAATGATGTAATTTCCTCTTTAAAGAAGCGCTGCCTCCTTTAATATTAATATTGCCTTCATGAAGTAATCGCTGATTTTTAAATAATGATTGCTGCTGCTTACATAGAAGATAATTGGTGTCTTCACATCATATTTAACTCTTGTCTTGGGCGATTATATATATAAATATGTCTTTGATAAAGATGGTTGGCTAGAATAAGAGTGGTATGAATATTAGTTAATAAACTAGTTTCATTTATTCTTAATCGCTGCCATTAAAATCAAATGAATTTTCTTATATGCTTGATTGCTGCCTTAGACTTGGGTGTTAAAAACATGAAGGTCAGCCTGATTTTGTCTTAAGTTAATTCCTTCAAGGGTGACAACCATGCCAAGAAATTTGGCCTCATTTATTAAACATTTTCATAGGAGGCGAATCATTAGACGGGTTGGCCAATATAATTAACATAATTAAATTTATGTTATTCTCCCAAAAATGGCATTGCTGGGTATTAGTCAGCCAGCATAATGTATTTAATTTTAATCTATTATAATCCTCTTAAAGTGAGGTGCTAAGCATATGAGAGGGTCTGCCTTCATTCAGACATAAAATGCAACTTCGTCCTCTTCATTGAAAAACTCCTTTGACATCAATGACAACCGTCTCCATATAGACCTAACCTGCAAAAACACATTACTCCTTTGACATCAATGACAATGAAATATTCCGAGCCAATTTTTTCGTTTTTCAAGTTACAGATTACAAACAAATGCACTCGTTAAGGTTAGCAGCTAAACCAAAACGTGCTGAAACAACTCTAACCAGAATGTACACGGGATCGATAATGAGGCAAAGGTGTGAGCATTAGTCGAAGGATCCTAGAAATCAAATTGCCCAATGCAGGAACTCTAACCAAGGAATGCGCCGATGATGGCGAGCATGTATAGTCGAGGAGGATCTACACTAAGTGCTGAAAGGGAACTCGACACCAAGTATGTGCTACCCAATCCAGAATGGAGTGAGGGGCGACCATATGGCGGAGTGTTACAAAATACAATGCTTGAAAGAAATACTGAAAAGCCGAAAGTACTCAACACCCAGAATGTGCTTGCTAACCCAGAGTGGGAAAGTAGCTACCATAGGGCGGAGGTGTAACTATTACAAAATAACTTCACAATGGAAAGTGAGCATTACAACTCAGAATTGAACAATATTGAAAATTACTGCCAGTACTACTGTCAGTTTACAAAATGAGACTAATTTGCCTGCCAAGAGCATAGGAATATGAAAGATTGGCAGTACCTCATATAAAGGATTTTCCTTGGCTTGTTTCAAGTTGCCAAAACAATAACTTCTCTCAAAAGACCAGAATGATCAGTCTGATTTCACTGATCTGCACTTACAAATGAGTAACCAGCAGCTTACAAAATTTAAGAAATGTTCATAACTTCCTCAAGGAACATCCGATTGATGTGACATAAAATGCAATGCACTCTGAAGACATAGGCGACCAAGACAAAGCCTTAAAACTGATCAAAATACCCTGGATTTAATTTGCACGAATCCCAAGACAGAAAACAAAAGGTACGGCCCTAGCAGAAATTCAACTTCTCTTTAAAAATTCCAAACTTTGCTAAAAAATCTGAAACTCAGGCTAATGGTTCGCCCTTTACAAATTGATGGAATAGGACACTACCCAGAACAATATTTTTTGTATTTTTTGAGTTACGATTAAAAACATAAATCTGCTGTAGCTAAAATGCAAAGTTTGGAAACCACTAACATGCAAAAACAGAAACTAATTAGACACAATGCAGATTACAATGCACGAATCTCAATGAAACTCACAAAGCTATATCAAATCACCACTAGTTGCTGTGTTGCAAGCAAGAAGCAATGCCCGAGCTAGGAGGCCTTCATTCCTTGAAGCAATTCCAGAGCCAAACCGGCAGCATAACGATACTGTAGACCAAAGATAATCTCAATGATAACCAATGGCCTCCTTTTATAATTTTCAGATGATCTTTCTCGAAACCCTAAACTTCCTTTTCGAACCAAACCCTAATCCTCAAATAGAAGGCGTCCCACTTTTCCAAGCAAACTTTGACTTTTAATAATACTTTATTTCCTTCTTGAAATTGGCGTCCAATTTGAGCTTGGGTTAATCTTTACTTTATAAGAAATATAATTAATTTCTTTCAATGAGGCGCCCACCCATAAAGACATCTTTTAAAACAACTTAAAGTGACGAGCTAGGCCAAGGGGGTCAATGTTAAAATATAACATTAAAACATGACTTTAATTAAATAATTCGACTTATCTCTCCAATTGTGCCCTGAAGCCATAAATGAGCAAACCAACTGATTAGTCTGAAGTAGAAAGTCAACCATGCCGAAACCAACAGGAACACTGCCAGAAATAGAATTTACTAAAAATAGTAAATTCCTGAAGATGCTCAGAATGCCAAGAAGAACATATCACTGCGAAGCTCTCTGAAAACCCAGAAAGAATCTGCCTTTGAATCAACCAACCTCGAGCAAGAGCATCCTTCAAAACAAGAAACCCTAATTTTACCTTCCGAGTAGCCTACGGGTCTCCGGAATAGGCCAACGGTCGCTGGAAAGATCATGCTGGAGAAGGGGACATTACAGACAATCAATTCCAACAGTTCAGTGCTATAGGAGATTCTTATTGCCACTTTCTATAGCGTTAACGGGCACTTGTTCTGATTTTACTATTTTAGTAAGTCACCTCCTCAGCATCGACTTGGTCCTTCTGCATCAGTTTTCCCTTGGCATGATCAGATTTTTGCATTTAATGATTATTTTGGTGATATTTAATGGTCCAGGGAATTATTTTTAATAACGTAATGTTATATTTAACTTCACATTATTTTAAGTTATCTAAAATAACTTTACTAAGTGGCATCTAGGGGACATAAGGGGACATTGCAAAAAGTAAATTTAAGTTGTGTTTAAAAGGGGGATGCCTACATGGGAGACATAAGGGGTTTTTATTAAATAAAATAAATATTAAATTCCCAAAGTTGGGCTTGGGAATTGAGGAGGAGAATAAAAGAGCTTTTGGAACTCTTTTTGCAATTTATGCTTGAGAATTTGATAAAGAGATATTGCAGGTTGAACAGTGTTCTTCGAAAGCTTTGTGAGGACGAGAATTTTCATAGGGAACATCCATTTCGAAAGTGAAAGATCTTTCTTGGTGGATTTATAGGTGGTTTCATCTAGGAATCACACATGAGTTTATTTGATTCATATTTTCAGTTTATTGCCAGGTTTCAAAAGAGGGGATTGATTGTTTGTGAGCAAAGAACAAGACAACAAGGATATCATTTAAAACAGATTTATTCATTGTTGTTGGCCATACAACCTTCATTGCGCAGTGAAGCAGAAGTGTACGGGAATCATAGGGCTTCGGGTTTTGGAAGCGTGCGGTTTGGCATTTGAGGTGCCGTCGGACACCTTGTGCATTGCCCATAGTCTGAGGTTGGGGAGCTGAAGTTTCAGAGAGGTTTGAAGACATTTTTGGAGGTCCAGTTCACTGTTCATAGTCAATTTTTAGACCTGTTTATAACAGCAGCTAACGGGTATGCTTGTAATGTCATTTTGAGGCTATTTAACTATCTAAGTATTGTTGAAATAAATGTTACACGGTTGTACAAAATCTGTCATACTTCTGAAATTAATTTCTAGCTTGTGGGTGTTACTGTATTGTTTAAGTTTCATGTGTATTACATTGCAAAATATTTCTGTTTGATGCAATTATCATTTATCCCTCAATATTCAAACTCAAACTTAAAAACACACAAAAAAAGAAAAGGTGTATATTACAGTGGTATTAGAGAAGTGGATTTTGCCATCCTGGAGGGTTGTGAATGAACAAGGGCACAAGATAGTTTGGAAAGGTACAACCGCAACATATGGTATGTTTGGAAAAGAAATAGATTAAGCCTGAGACCCACCAAAAAGCCATTTGTTTAGGGGGAGTTGAAGAGTGAGAGTCAAATATTAGAACATTGAAGAACCTAAGGACAATGGACCTAGTGCAAAGAGAGATGCTCCAATGATCTTGCTTGGAGAACAGTGAGATTTTGTTAGTATATTATGGTGGCATTAATAATGACCCAAAATATGGTGGAAAATAATGACGACAGCGATAACAATGGGGGAAACAACGAAAATGGGGATGGTTTAGTCAATAACACAGCTGCAAATCAGTGCACTTTGACAAGAGCAGCCAACTCAAGACCCCTTATGCCTAACATTACACCAAGAATCGTTTCTCGAGTTAAAGAGGAACCAACACAACAAGAGCTGTAGGAATCAGATTTTAGAGGATTGGAGGAATTCAGGACTTGAGTTTTAGGCTGAAATATCTTTTCGTGACTACATGGATTTCAGATTGAAAGATAGGCCTAATAGAAGTGGTAGACAATATAACCAAGACTTTATTGGTCCCCCTAGTAAAAAATGGGAGAGCATCTCTATAGACTTCATTATCGGTTTTCCAAGAGTTTAGGGTAAGGATTGCATATTTATTGTTGTAGATAGACTCATTAAGTATGGTTATTTATTTGCAATATCTTCTAAGTACAAGGCACCACAAGTGGTTGGATTTTTTCAGAGAAGTATTCAAGCTTCATGGATTGCTTAAGAACATAATGAGTGACAAAGGTAATAGGTTCCTTAGTTTATTTTGGTAGGAGCTCTTTGGTAGGCACTGAGTTGACACCTAGTACCAATTTATTGCCCTCAAATGGATGGGCAAACAAAGATTGTGAATAAGTGGATTGAGGGGTATTTGAGGAATTATTTAATAGGGCAGCAAACTTCTACGAGCCTTTTAGGATTAGGTGCATTATTGGGCAGGTTGCTTACAATCTTGAATTGCTATAACACAACAGGATTCATAATGAAGAGCACTTGGGTATCATATCACTTTTTCAACAACATTTCCTCTAGATGATAAGTTGATTTTGGTTCCAAAAGCCATCATTGATACTAGAGAGAAGAGATTGAGGAACATGAGCATAACATAATAGCTAGTGTGTTGGCAAAATCTTCCAATTGAAGATGCTACATGTGGAGGTGCATAGATACTTGAGCATCTAAATTTGCAATTGCTTGAGGGCAAGCAATTTTGGGAAGGGTGGACTATCACGTTCTCTTTTTAGAATTAAAATAGTTGGGAGATATGTATCTTATTTCTTTATTTCCTATAGGCTAAGGGACAGAGTCATGAAAATAATTTAATGGTAATATTTTAAGTTGGTCCTAATAATTTTATTTTAAAATATTGTAAAATATCAACCTAATATTATTATGGCTGTCTAAATGGGACATAATAAGGTCTTATGTAATATTTTATTAAAGTGTTTTAAGTGAACACTTTTGGAGGGAAAAGAGAGTTCAAATTAAAAAAGGCCAAATGGGAGCTTATAAAAGGAAGATAATTGCTCAAAGGAAAGCATCCATTGCTTCTTGAAATTAAACTCTTTTTTCCGAAGCTTGAGCAGTTGTGTTCATGAAATATTCCGAGCCAATTTTTTTTTTTTTTTTCAATTAATCAGATTACAAATGACAAAGCATGCACCCGTTAAGGTTAGATGATAAACCAAAACGTGCAAGGAAAGCAACTCTAACCAGAATGGCGCCGATGATGGCGAGCATTGGTCAGAGGGTCTTCTACTCTAAATACAGAAAGGAACTCAACTTCAAGTATGTGCTACCCAATCCAATGCGGAGTGAGGGGCGACCATATGATGGAGTGATTACAGAAAGCAAAGCTTGAAATGAAATGCTGAAGCTGAAACTACTCGACACCCAGAATGTGCTTGCTCACCCAGAATGGGAAGTAGCGACCATAGGGCGGAGTTATAACTATTATAATAACTTAATTGAAACTGAGAATTACAACCAGATTTGAACAAGAAAGAAGGACTGCCAGTACTACTGTCAGTTGTACAAAATAATAAGAATTCGCCAGCCAATATCTTGTGAAATTAAAGGATCAGCATTACATCACAGAGAAGCACTTATATCTTGGATATGAATACCAAAATCAAAATACTATCAAGGATCAAGATGCTGTTTTCTGTTTCTGTTACAAATCTGCTCATTAAAAGAAATAACAGCAGTCTATGGATCTATTCAAATGCTCATAAATCCCTAGTAACTTGCTCAAATGACATGATCTCTGTTGCACAACAATCCTAGCATGATGGCGCTCAAACCAATAACATGAAACAGACTCAAAATGCCTTTAATGAATAATGCACAATTTCCAAAGCAAGTACATGGTACGGCCCAGCTGAGAAAGTCGACCTCCTTTTAAAAATTAATGCATTCACTAAAAAATCCACAAACTTGGAAACTAAGGCGCCTAGGTCTAACAAAGAGGAATGAATGATACCCAGAACTATATTTTTTGTCTTTTTCAAGATATGAGTAAAACATGCAATCTGTTGTATTAAATGATGCAAAGTTGAAAACACTAAGATGCCAAATAAGATCTAACAATGCAATACTGAACCCAAAATGTATGAACTAAGATGCACTCACAAATAGACTGAATTCACCACTAGATGTTGTCTTGCAAACACGAAGTGATGCCCAAGCTAGGAGGCCTTCATTCCTCGAAGCAGTTCCAGAGCCAATCCGGCAGCATAACAGTATAGTCGACCAAAGATGAAGAAATGATGCACAAGACTCCTTTTTATAAGTTTCGTTTGACTTCACGAAACCCTAAAATCCAACTCCAAGTTCAAACCCTAGCTCTTTCTTCAATATGGCGTCCTTTTCCCTTTTTGCTCAATATTCATTTTTTATTAAATCATCACCTTGATAAATGCGCCCAATTTATCTTGCTTTGACTTTGGGAATAATTAAAATAATCTTTTAATGAGGGCGCCACCCTCAAAGACCACTTTTTTAAAAACAACATTAAGTCATTAAATCTATGCCAAGGGTCAACGTTAAAATATAATAATTAAAACGTGACTTTTTAATTAAATGACTTAACTTATCCTTCGAATGTGCCCTGAAGCCAATACTGAGCAAAACATCTGACCAAATTGAAGTAGGAAGTCAACCGAGCTGAACTCAACTGGAAAGCTGCTAAAAATAGAATTTACTAAAAATAGTAAATTCGAATGTCGAATGCCGAGATGAACATACCTTGTGAAGCTCTCAGAAACCGTAAAGAATCAGCCATTGAATCCACCATCTCGAGCAATGACCTCCTCAAAAATAGGAAACCCTAATTTTATCTTAGCCTTCGGGTTTCCAGAAAAAGGCCAACGGTCACATGATCGATCAGGTTTGAGAAGGGGACATTACAGTTCATCTTTTCACTTGAGGACAAAAACTCTTGGAGTGTGGGAATTTGGAGGATGAAAACTCTCTTTGTTTCTAGTTGGAGTTGGAGGATGAAAACCTCATCTTTTGAGGTGATTCATCTAGGAATTACATTGGAGGATGAAAACCCTGTTGAAAGATTTAAGTCATTTCTAGTTTCAGTTTGGCAAAGGAGGATTTTGGAGATTTTCAGTTGTGTTGAGTTTGCAAATCAAGTTCTAGATTTTGAGTGTGAAGATTGGGTATCCCATTTGCTGCTGCATACAAATCCTTGCTGCTGGTCATTGTCATGTTCTCCTTTCTAGCCACTGTACACATCTATAGGCAGCTGTACAAGTTGCAAGGATGTCGTACAATTTATGTACATGCGCCCTTTCTATAGTCTTTATTAGCAGCTGCAAATTAGTAGGCTGAGTTTGGAGTGTCTAGACTCTATACGCTTCTTGGGTAGGCCATACTTGTTGAAGTTTGTAGTCCATTACCTACCATTGCCATATCATTCCATTCCTGCTAGGATCACAGCTCTATGGTCTTTTATGCAGCTCGTATAACATTCAAATCATATTTTCTGAATAG
The DNA here is from genome assembly GCA_007258455.2 of Sequoia sempervirens. Lineage (NCBI taxonomy): Eukaryota > Viridiplantae > Streptophyta > Pinopsida > Cupressales > Cupressaceae > Sequoia > Sequoia sempervirens. The sequence continues at coordinate 36,443 of VDFB02063345.1, read as the reverse complement.
TGAGTTGATTTCTGATGTTTATTTGGTAAGTTTGAATGATAAATTGAAAGATTTTTTGCTGTGGCATTACTAATAGATATTCAGTCTACCACAAATAGTAAATACATTTAGTGTGCAAGGATTTAAGTAATTATTTTTGGTTTTTTATGGCTGCTGTTAATTGTTTCATTTATATTGCATAGAAAGAATTTTTTTTTTTGCAGGTTTATAAATTTGTCGGAAAGAGACATTATAGGTGAAGTCCTTGTATGGACTTACGCAGGTTCCTTAGGCCTAGTACTTCAAAATTGATCAATGTCTTAGAAAGTTTTGATTTAGAAAAAATAGCCATTTTGAGCCAACTCTGTAAAAATCAAGGGTGATGACATGGTAATCCCAATTGTCTATGTGGATGGTCTTGTCCTCCTTAGAAATAATGTTTATTTAATCCAATAGGTTAAATTTGATATTTGTTTGATTTTTGAAATGACAGATCTAGGTCTGCATCAATATTGTTTAGGTGTAGAATTTTGGCATTTGTATCACAAACTAAGTATGCCAAAGCTCTGTCAGAAACATTTAGAATGAATGAATGTACTCCATCATTTAACTCCATGGAAGCTGGGATAAAGTTCTCAACTAAGACTAATTCATCATCGGTCAATGAATCATTGTATAGGTAGTTGTTAGGTAGTTTGATTATTATACTACCACCCAACTAGCCTTATGTTTTGCAGTAAGATGTTTTTCTAGATTCATGGCCAAGCATCAAGAACATTGGCAAGCTGAAAAATATTTTCTTTGAGATGTCAAAGAAACACTTACCTCTTAACATTCTTTATTGACATTGCCAATTTCATGTTATATAGATACACATACTCTGCTTGGGCCTGGATTAGTTGATACGCACTGATTTATCACAAGATATACCTTTACTCTTGGATTAGGAGTAATTTCATGGTAGGGCAAGTTACAACATACAATTACCTTATTTTCTGCCAAAGTAGAATATAATGCAGCTTAGTTCAAGGTATGAAGTGATTTAGTTGGATAGGATCTTGGTCAATCTTCAACTTGGTTCAACTACTTTGGCTTTACTCTTATATGGTAACCAGGAGTCCTCAAGATGGCAAAGAATCCAGTCTATCACGCCAAAACTAAAGATATTGAAGTTCATCACCGTTACATCTGCTAGTTGGTTGAAAATGAGGATGTTTGTCCTTGTTATTTGTCCTATGTGGGAGCAGATTGCAAACATAATGACTGAACTGCTAAGTGTTGTGACCTTTTCACACATCACCCCATTCAAAATGGGGACCCCCTAATTTTTGCTCCATTTGGGTCTTTTGGCTTTGGTTTTGCGGCTGTCTCTCTTTGTTCCATCCATCTTTCTAGGGATGTGCCCATCTTTTGAGCCTAAGTTGAAATGTTGGCTAAGTCTGTGAAATTAGGGTTTTTATTCTTCAGGCTAGTTTCAGGTTAATTTAAGTGAGTGAATTGACATCTGAGTTTGGCACTGCTTTCAGAAAGTTTTTGGCAGGTTCCCCTTAAATTTTCATTGAATTTTGACAACTTACTATTTTTAGTACCGCTTGGAACACTTTGAGCTGTTTGCCTGCATTCTGACAACTTACTATTTTTAGTATTTCTCGAGACTTTGGGAATTCTGACTGCTGCACCGCTTGGAACACTTTGAGCTGTTTGCCTGCAAATTTTGAATGAAATTAGACAACTTGCTATTTTTATTAAGTCCCCCTATTTGAAGCCTTTCTGCTAGGGTTTTCGCAAAACTGATTGTTGCATTAGATTCAGGACACTTCAAAGTGCTTACACGCAAAATTTGAGCAAATTCTGTCAACTTGCTATTTTTAGAAGTCCTGGCTTCGGGAGCCATTTTTAGGGTTTGCATGTATGATTTTTCAATGCATGTTAGGATATTCTTCATGGGTTTTTCGAGAGCTTTGTGATGATGTGACATGCAAGTCAAGTTGATGACTTGCTATTTTTAGTAGGTGCTCGCATGTAGGCCAATTTTTTGGGTTTTTTGAGATCTCCCGGGTAGTATGACATGCAAACGCATCCGGCAGTTGGTTGGTCACTTTTTCAGGCACTTACTATTTTTAGCAGGTTCACCCCAGCAGCCCCCAAAGCTTCAGTATCACGAACAGAGCAGTCTAGAGCAGAAACAGAGTCAAACGAAGGTCATTTGAGGCACATGCAAGACAGATTAGGGTTTCCAACTTCGGGACTCAAAATGAGGGGTAAATCTTGGGAAAATTGAAAAACTGATGTTTCCCATCGCGATCAACATCCTTCAAGCAGTCTACTGGTAAAATTTGAGCGCAATCTGAGTACTTACTATTTATAGTAAGTCACCTCTAGAATAGGGCTAAAAATAGCAGGTTAGCACAGATGGTAGGTGTGAACAAGACAGTTAGGTCATGAGGATCACGTGGAGCAAATTTCAAGTCAATAGGAGTAGTAGGGGTCCGAAAATCAAGGAATTACTAAAAATAGAAAGTGAGGGCAAGTAGTTTGAGAAATTGGCTAAGTGTTTAGGCATGCCTAGGTGAGGAGTAGAAAGGCACAAAATTGTCTTAATTCATGAAAATGGCAGAAGACCCACCAAGATGCGCCCAAGATTGAGAAGAGAAGCAAGTTGGTGAGAAATATTTTCAAGTCATCAAAATTGCTTGACCACCTCTCAAATGCGCCCAAGAGAGGAGTAAAAAATAATTTCTAAGTATTTGAAACTGGAAGCTCCACCCTCAAAATGCGCCCAAGCTCTAAGCAGGTGAGTAAAAAAAATCTAAGTCATGGCAAAACAACACCACCACCCCTCAAATGCGCCCAAGCTCTAAGGAGGAGTTGATGAAAAAAATTTCTAAGTTTGAGGAAACTGGAAGGACCCCACCCTAAATGCATCCAAGGTAGTTGGTGGAGACAAGAAATTGTCTAAGGCATTGGAAATGAAAGCTCAGGGGGTCAAATGCGCCCAAGCTTCAAGGAGGCACAAAAATTTTCTAAGTCATGGAGAATGGAACCTCCCCCCCCAGAATGTGCCCAAGCAAGGAATGAAGGCAAGAAAAGTTTCTAAGTGTTCTGAAACTTGAAGCTACCCCCTCCATATGCACCCAAGTTGTAAGGAGGCCTTGAAAATTTTCTAAGTGTCACAAAATGGAAGCTAGGCGCCTCAAATGTGCCCTCAAGCTAGAGAGAATTTTGCTAAGTCAAGATGGAAGTGGAACCTCTCAAATGTGCCCTAGGAGAGGCAAGGTAACATGAAATTTTGCCTAAGGCATTGAACATGAAGCAAGAGGGTCTAAATGCGCCCAACCACCAAGGGGGAACATGGGAATTTTTTTTTTAGTCAAAAACAAAAGACACCCCCCCTCAAATGCGCCCTACTTAAAAGCTTGGAATTTGGCTAAGTCATGAAAACAAAACCACAGGGGTCCAAATGCGCCCTAGAAGAAGAGGGAACTTGAAAATTTCCTAAGGCATTTAAAGTGGAAGTCTACCCCCTCAAATGCACCCAAACTGAGAAGTGGTGGCATAGAAATTTTTTTAAGCTATGAAGAGTTGCTTGAGACCCTCTAAATGCGCCCTTGGCAGGAGTGAAGACAAGAAAATTTTCTAAGGCACGTAAAATGGAGGCACATGGCCTCAAATGCGCCCAAGGGAAAAAGGATAAATGGAAAAGTTTCTAAGTGTTGAAAATGGCAACACACCCCCTCATATGCGCCCATCCTGTGAAGGTTGAAAGAAATTTTCTAAGGCAATTAAAGATGAAAGCACATGACTCCAAATGCGGCCAAAGTATAAAGAGGCATGAAGATTTTTGTCAAGGCGTTGAGATGGAAGCAGACCCCCTAATATGCGCCAGATGATAGAGAGGGATAAAATAATTTTTTTCTAAGTCATGAAAATTAAATGAGCCCCTTCAAAATGCGCCCATGATGAAAAGTTGTGAAGAAAGCAAAGTTTGCTCTATCAGATCCAGAGATCAATCAAACCTTGGAAGTCAAAACATGGAAATTAGGTAAGTGAAGTGGATTTATACTATAAGTGTTTTGATTCTCTTCTTTTTGTTTGTTTCGTAGGGTGATCACCGGGGCCAAAGAGTGATGACTTTAGATGATGGAGCAAGTACTCCAGGGAAACATTACAACCTTGGAAGGGAATAAAGTTACATGTTTCAAACTCCTCCATGATTTCTCATTTGCACCCAAACCATGAAGGGAAGTGTTGGAAGAAACGGCTAAGTGTTGGGATTTCTCCACAAAGACCTAATATGCACCCAACTTAGGGAGGCAGGTGGCAAGGAAGAAATGGTCGAGTTCAAGACAAGAAAATCCTTCAAGATCAGGATGGAGGAAATGATGAAGGCCCAAGCGTTAAAGATCATCCTTAGGCACTAAAAGGTCCTCAAGGCTAAGGAGGAGGAATGCGCAAAAACTTTAATGTTAACGAGTGATATCAGGATGGGGTGAAGAAAAAAAGTAGAGGGATTCTTCTTAAGTGTGAAGTCCTCCGACAATGACCCAAAAAATGTTCTCCAACACACTTCGCACAACCCAAGATGCAGTGGCAGCAAGGGGGAAAATCATCATCAAACAGGAGAAAGAAGTTGCAATCTTAGAGTTTTAGATTAAGAGTGTGCCTGCCATAGAAGCTGTGATGATCAGATTGATTGAGTTTGCAGTCAGAGAAAAGAACAATGGGAACGCGTTTCTGGACAAGAATCTTCTAGAAGGATAGTGGGCATTAATTGCTCATAGTGGTCAAAGAAAGAAAGTGGTAATCTTTGCTCATTTATTACCCCTCTTCTTGGTGGCAGTTTTTAGGGTTAGGGCTTATGTGGCTCGATCTGAGCCCTTCATAATTGAATCTGAGCCATCCATTGGAATGGGCCAACTATAAAAGGGGCATCCCCCCTCATTTGTAAATCATTAGATTAGATTAGGAAGATAGAGAGACAACTCAGAGATAGCATAGCTTAGATTGAAAAGGAAGGAAAGTCTTCAAATTGAATGCTTTGTAAGAAGTTGTTGTGAACACTTTCATAATAAAAAGAGTTATCATTGCTTGTGGTTTCATCTTTTGTTGTGGGTAGCTAGTGAGGCTTCTTCGTCCTTCCAATTCATTTAGAATCTTAAAGTAGAACTTAGAGTAAAGTAGATTTTAATTCATGCAAGTAGATGGTAGTTGTGGAATGTGGTGTTTAATTTGAGCAAGCTTCGCTTATCCATACCACTAGCGAGCTTAGTGACGGTGGGTTTGCCTTATGTGGTCAAATGGAATATTGTAGACCTAACTTCGTTTACGGTTTGAATGTTGGTATGCGTCGTTGTGATGGTATTTGCATGTTGAATCGTGATCTGAATATCTTTAGTTACTCCTTTGAAGATTGCACTAGTTCTATGGAAGCTGTCCAAGGTGAGGCGAAGTAGAGCATGGTTGAAGTTTGCAAGAGTTGATCTCCACGTCCCACGTTTAGAGTAGATCATAGCATCTTCTATCCCTGCAACCATTTAAATTCAATACTTTCTGGTTAGTTTAGGAAACCTGTGCTTCATTGACACATCTTTCAAAGCTTGTAAAAAAACCCTTTCCCTTTGATCTTCAGTTGAACAATTACGTAAGTCCCCCTTGAGATACCAGCAAATCACATCAATCCAACTGAGACTATCCACTACATGAAGGAACTTTGGAGTTGAATGCATGATCTTTCTCGCAATCTTAGCATGCAGGAGATTTTGTTCAAGAGATGATAGAGTAACCATTGGGAAACTTTATTCTGTGTTGGTGCGGTCATAAAACACCTATCAACACTAAAACACTAAGTAGATGTAAATTTTCCAAATTTAGAGATAAGCTTGAAACAATTTTAGTTGGGAAAATTGCTTAAAATTGCTTGTATTAACAAGGAGAACAAATTACAATATATAGAGGAGGTAAATAACTGTAGACATTAAAATGTCTAACTACCTCAACTACTAACTACTGTAGATATAATTGACCATTAAACAAAAGAAGAATATAATATTCTAACACCCTCCCTTAATGGTCAATCGTCTAACTAGCCTACAAAATACAATTTGCAGGTTGTTTGGTCACAAATTCTTCAGAACACTCTGCTGCTACGGAGACCCTCCCTGAATCTACAGAATGTTGATGACCAAGAGTACCAAAAACCATTTAGAAAAAAAAGAAAGAAAGAAGGCTGCCCCCTTCGCATAATGCTTCTGCAACGAGAGACAAGAGCCAACCACTGACTCTGCCACTTGAGATGAGTCTGCCACCAACCCTCTCAGAATCCGCATAATTGTTGACCAAAAGTTATCACAAAATGTCCAACCCGATGTTGGATAACAGAGCTATCCCTTCCTGTAGCCAGAGACACATACTGAGAACAACGGCCACAATTTTGAGGATAAATCGACAAATCGTTGAAACTTTTGCAGAGGAGCATGACGCTCAAGAACAGACTGCAAGAAGCCAGTGGTGTAGATGTTCACCCTAACAACTCCAAGTGCGACCAATATAGAATGCAACTAACCACGATTTTTGAGGAAAAAAGCGCCAAACCCAAGATTACAAATCATCGTTTTTTCAGAAAAAACGGTAAAAACCAAATATCAGAGAGCCCTCTCAAACAACAGAAACCCTAACTAGGGTATACAAGAAAAACTCTTAATTCTTGAGAAGAAAATTATAAACCCTCCTAGAATTTTTTAAGGGAAAAAATTATGAAAACCCATATAGATTTTTTTAAAGGGAAAAAAATATTAAAACCCATAAAAAATAATTTTTGCCGTTGAATCGCTGACTACCCTCCAACATAATGTTGTTCAAACTGGCCATCTTCACGCTTTTCAAGGCACAAAAAACGAGGTACTGAGAAGAGGTTGATGCACAAAACCTGAGGCATGAGCTTCAATACACTAAGGCAAGTTCAGGCACGAAAAACAATGCAAATCCGTTGGCACAAAATTTGAGGCACGAAAAATGATGCACCTAGAAAAATCGGAGACCAACCCAGTTGAGATCTTGAAAAACCCATAAGGAATCTGCAATTGATTTTTTTTTTTTGCCTTGGAACAAAGGGTCAAAACCCTAGACGAAGTTGCAGATACCCTAGGCCACCATTAATAGACCAGAAAATTGCAGAAAAATGTCTGAAACTCGAGTTAGCGACAATTGGTGAATTTTTTTCTTGAAAAACGTCACCAAATGCAAGGAAAATCGTGGCCCCAACCCTTCAAAACGCGACCAGATTTTTAGAGAAATCGCTTCCAACTAAATGAAGAAACGCGTCCAGTTTTCAGGACAAAATGCGGCTAGAGATGTAGTGAAATCGCATTCAAGAGGAGGGCAAATTTTGTACCACTATACTGAAGAAAACTGCCACCAGAATGCATGAAAAACGCGTGCACGCAGTGAAGGAGAAAACGTGTAATGTCCCCTTCTCAAAGGTGATCTTCCCAATTGACCGTTGGCCTATTCCGGGGACCTGTAGGCTACTCAGATGGTGAAATTAGGGTTTCCTGTTTTTGAGGAGGTTGTTGCTTGAAGTTTGGAAATTGGATTGCGGATTCTTTCTGGGTTTTCGGAGAGCTTCGCAGTGGTATGGTTAGTTTGGTGTTTCGGGCAACTTCATGAATTTACTATTTTTAGTAAATTCTATTTTTAGCAGTGGACAGGTTGGGTTCAGTTCAGTTGGTCCTCTTCCTCAGTTGGTTCAGTTGGTACTGTTGTTTTGGCCTTTGGGTGCAATTTTTATGGAGAGATAAGTTATCTCATATTATAATGTTTTATTTTAATATTATGACCCCTTGGCCTAGCTGTATAACTTCATGTTGTTTTAAACGGGGGACTTTATGGGTGAGTGCATCATCAGGTGAAAGATTAAATATTTTGAAGGTTCAAAAATGCTCAAGACGAAAAGGGACGCCAACTTTGGAAAAGGCATGGCATTTAATATTATTTCTCACCTCTCTTATGTGGGATGCCATTTGAAGAAGAATGGTCAAAAGTAAAATATATGCTAAGTGTTGTGGGGCGCACCTTCTAGAAGTTGCATGAGTTTCTCTCCAAAATCTATATAAGGAGACTTCCTCTCTTTATTCTGGTTATCTTTTGTCTACCTTATTGTTATGCTGCTGGATTGACTTCAGGCACTTGCTTCAAGGAAAGCACACCTCCTAACAATGGCTCATCTTCTTGCTTGAAAGATAGCAACTAGTTGAGAGTTAGTTTGTAATAGGTTTGTTTTGCATTTTCAGTTGAGTATTTGCATTTTGGAGTTCTAGTTTGCATTTTCTGTCTCATTTTTGGAGTTGCTGAATATCACAGAGGAATGTAAGATTTTCTCATATCTTTGAAAATAAAAATATTGCAGTTCTGGGTATTTAACCAATCTGATTTCTTGCTAGGGGCGACCAAGTGTGCCAAGTTTCAGATTTTATGGATGTGTCTTGAATTTTATGGAGCAAAATCGCCCCTCCTTGAGGGCTGTACTTTTCTAGTGATGCATTGAATTTCGTGCAAATTAAATATGAGTCATTTGGGTTGGTTTCTTAGTTACTTTTGGGGTGCCATCATCTTAGGGGTTGAATGCTTTTAGTTTCATGTGATTCGGGTGAGATTTGAGAGTTCTGTGAGCATTTTAGTAAGTTGTTGTGTTGCTGGTCTGTGCAATTTTCTGTCAAAATCAGTCATATCAGACTTGAAGAAATATTCATTTGTGAGTGAGAAGTTGATACTAAGGGATTTGGGGCATTGGAGATTAGTTATAAATCATTGCAGCTTCTGAAGCTTCTAATCTTGTGTTCTTGGCAGGCTCTATAACTCGATGTAAGCTGAACAGTAGTACTGTCAGCAATTCTCTCTTCTCCTTTTTGAATTTACATGTATTTCCCACTGAATAAGTGGAAGAGGCTGTCTTGCCGCCTATTTGCTTTCAGTTAGTAGTTTAGGGACCCTCTGACCATATACTCGCCATCACTTGGCGCCATTCTTGGTTAGGGTTACTTCAGTTCATCATGCATTGATCCTCTGACCATATGCTCGTCTGCACAGGCGCATTCTTGGTTAGAGTTCCCTTCCAAGTTTGCATTTGCATTAGATCTTCTGACCAATGCTCACACCTTGCCCACATCGGGATCCTGGTGTACATTTTGGTTAGAGTTACTTTCCGCATCGTTTTGGTTTAGAGCTAACCTTAATGGGTGTGTGTTCATTGTAATTGCTTTGTGAAAAACAAAAAAAATTTGGTCCGGTTCATTACAAAACGTGTCTCAAACCAAAAGACATGCGGCTGAGAAAAACTTGAGGCACGTAGACAAATTCCTCAAAAAATTGCGTTCAACAAAGAACAAATAGCGCGCACGAAATATGAGCAAATGTGGCAAAAAATCCTCAAGAGAGAAAACACGACTGCAGACAAAGGGATTTCAAATTCATTCCCATAGAAAACCTGCGCCCATAAGTAGAAGAACATGCGAAAATAAATCTGTGGCCTTAAGATGTGAATCTTCAAATCTGAACACGCGCTGTGGAGAAGAAAAATGCCTACGCAAATATGCAGATGAAAAAGCCCTTGATTTTCTTCCAGCAAAGAGCCCCATGAATTTGTAGACAAAATCTGCCCAAAAGACAGGTCAAAACCCTTCACGGGTTTGAACATAAAAACCTGTCTTTGCAAATCTGTACCAAAACAAAGAGCCCTCCCAGAATCCTGAGCCCTCCCATGAGGGAGACAAGCTTAGATTGGCTCTGATACCATGAAACAATTTTAGCTGGGAAAATTGCTTAAAATTGCTTGTATTAACAAGGAGAACAAATTACAATATATAGAGGAGGTAAATAACTGTAGACATTAAAATGTCTAACTACCTCAACTACTAACTATTGTAGATATAATTGACCATTAAACAAAAGAAGAATATAATATTCTAACAAAGCTTGGACTTGTATTTGGTTTTGTCATTGGGGGTTGGGCTATTAAGTAATACATTTAGACGTAGCTGTTAGTTTTACTTGTTTTCTTTTTAAGTTAGCATAATAATAGGCAACTTTAATGTCCCCATTTTGGCCATCGCTTCTTCTTTGGATGATAGCCTATTTCCGAAACGAGGTTGATCGTGAAGTTTGGGTTTCCTTGCTTGGAGGTTTGTGGCATTTCTAGGTATTTACTATTTTTAGTAAATACTAATTTTGGTTGGTTCACTTGTCACCCTTCATTTTGGAGCAGCTTACTTGGTCTCCACTTTCATTAAGTCTTGCTTCCACTCAGTTCGCTTTCTGTTGGTTTTGAGGTAAACTTACTATTTTTGGCATGGCTATTTTTAGTAAGTCTAATTTTGGCAGTGGCACATCAGCAGTTCAACTCAAGTCATCTTGTTATCCATTAGTCTCAGTTTGGCTTTGGTTTGGTTTTCTTCGAGTTGAGTTTTTATACTTAGTCAAATTTCATGTTTCTCATTGTACCCCACTAGGCTTGATGACTTGAAGTTGTTTTAAAGAAGGGGACATAAAGGGGTCAAGTGAGCATTTAATTATTTAATAAATGCTTTATTGTTGCAATATGAAATGGATGCCTAAAAGGGAAGTTGAATGATATTTTATTATTTCAAAAAGTAAAAGGCAAAAAGGTGGCGTCCCTTTTGGAAGTTGAAGTGATTCAACTTCTTGGAATTTGAAGAGTTCTTGTTGCTTCATTTGCCAACTAAAGCTTATATATTGCTGCTGTTTGAAGAGCTGATTATCAAATATTTTTATGCTAATATTATGCTGTCGAAATGACAACTTGTTTAATACTCGAGGGATGCTTGCCTCCTAGTTCCAATCCAATTTCGTGTTTGAAATACAACACCTAGTTGGTCATTTGCTGCTTCTCAAATCAGACTAGCAGATTGAGCTCAATAGTTGAAGATTTTGATGAAATTTCCAGTTTTGAAGTTGCTGATACAGTCACAGCTGAAAGTGGTTTTTGCATACAGCTTTTGGAGTGAATTTAATTTGCTTGTGGTACTTTTCCAATCCATTCCTACACCCAAGGCGACCATCTTTGGAGAGTTTCAGATTTTAGTTTTGAGTTTATGATTTTTACTTGTCAAAATCGCCCTTGCTCAAGGCCGTACCATTCAAGGAAGCATTGGGATTTGTGCCAGAAATAAAGCTGCTGTTTGGTTGCTGTTTGATGATCAAAAAATGTTCGCCTACCTTCTAAGAAGACACAGCAAAAGACGGCATTCAATTCGGAGATGAATTAAGTGAGTTATGAACATTTCATTGATTTTCTCTGTAGCTGGTTTGAATTTCCAGAATTCTGATTTTTATATCAGACTGTTATAATTCTCAGTTTTTGGTCTTATACTTCAGTTTTGGAGTGTTATATGATTGTAAGAATTCATACTTCTTTTTCTAAGGTTCACTTGCTATCATTGTAATTTGTAATCTGCAGAGTTTAATTTGTAAAGGTTGAGATTAAGCATTACTAATCCAACCATTTCCAGTTCTGCAATTACTTATTGTTTTGTCATTAAATTACCCCTGGATGGTTTACCGCCAGTGTGGATAATCTGATTTGTAACACTCTTGTACCCACTTTCATAGTGGAGAATCCCCACAGCTCTGTGGATGCCCGCCGCAGCGGATGAATTGTTTTAATTGTAATCTTTTCCCCCCACTGTTTGGTGGTAGTGTGGAAATGCTTTTCATGGCTGGTTATCCGCCTATCAGTTTCTAGTTTTCAATTCAACACTCCGTCATATGTTAGCACCTCGCCCTCAGTGGGATCTTGAGTGCACATTCTTGACGTTGAGTAGTTTTCTTTCAAGTATTTTCATTTAGCTCCTCCGCCATATGACAACACCTATCTCTCATTGGGATTGAGTGTGCATTCTTGGTGTGAGTTCATTTCAAGTTCAGTTTTCTATTTGGAGCTAACGCTAATCGAGTTGGATTATTGCTGGTTATGTGTGTAATTCAAAAAAATTGGTTAGCATATTTCAGCAACTTGTTATGCCAATATCAATTGCTGGTTAGTATTTTGATATTAGATTTTTGTTTGTATTAACAAGATGTTAGCTTATATATAGCTGCATTTTCTCATGCAATTTCACCGCCTGTTTGTAGCTCTCACTGAAGTCTATTGTTTTAATAGACAACATCTACTTTTTTTTCCCTTGATTTAGAATATGGATAAGATGATTATATATGTCCAAACCAAGCTTATCTAACAATAATTGTGAAATCAAATTCATTTGTGTGCAAGAATTAAAAAAGCATCAACATTTGCATCTTAATTTTGAAGAGTTTGGTAATTCTACCTTTATCGTGAACCTTGTTGCTACTCAAATGTACATCTCTACAGATGGAAGTATATACATCCTTTCATCCACATTGGAGCTGTACCCTATCTCTTTTCTTTCAAAAGAGGTCATAGATTTCTTCTTGTTCTTGTATGGATGCAATTTTTGATGTAACTTCCAACAAATCTTACTAGAATTATCATCAACATTACAATGCCTACAACGTTTAATTTTTTTTATTTCAAAATAGTACTAGTTACAGTACACTTACCTTTCTACTTTTGTTGTTGACAACCTTGCCATTTGAAGTGTTTGAAGATAATGATGTACTAATTTTTGTTTTCCATCTCATGGTAATGGGCTTGGGAGCATGTCTAATCCATATCCCTAGTCTTGGACAAAACACTGGCTTCCTTAGCTGGCTATGAATTATACTAATATGCTTCATTAAGATTCTGTGATCTTGGATGTCTTTGCTCATTTGGACAGCCTTTTTGTGGAATTCACTTATATATTCTTGCACCCTCTAGCCTTTTTTCTGTTTCAAATATTGCCAATTATTAGAGCTTTCCTTTTAATAACAATTGGAATTTCTTAATCATTAATTTAATTCATCACATCTACAAATAGGTGGTAATTTCTTTTTGGCCAAATAAAAACATAGCTTTCAAACCAAGTTGTTGTGGTTTTATGGTGTTCTAGTTATGGGGGACGCCCCGCGGATAGGGGCATGGGATGTGGACAAAACATCTCCACCCTATCCCCTTTTCCTCTGATTTTTGGAGACATCACTGGGACAATCCCTCTACATTGGGGATGTCTTCTAGAGCATTCCCACTGTGGGGACCCCTGGGGGGAAGCCAGGACATCCTTGTGATGTCCTAATTCCCCCACAGTATCGGTCATAGCAAGGAAAAAACATAGCAAGTTAGGAATGGTCAAATTCTTTGATCTCCTGCCTCCCTTAATATTTCTCAGAATCCCTATTACAGACACTTAATGGAAGTGGCATCAAATTTTCCTTCTGATCTCAAAAGTCTTAAGTGACTCTGAACACAATTTGACTTTTCAGTTGAGAGAAAATTGCATTGCCAATAACTCTTTGGTTTGGACAGGAAAATCACAGTTGTAAAAAAAGGTGAACTTCAAAAGACATAACACTCTCCAACTCCTTAGAATTACTATTATGACTACTTTTCTAAATTGGCACACAACTCTCTTCACATAGCACTTAAGTGAGTCTGATCTAGCACCAAGACATGGAAATCATGCTCTTACAGAAAAAATGTGTTTTCCACTTGGTACTTGCACAAATTGCCACTTTCAAATGAGTTATAAACATCCAAAGTACTTGTACTGTAAATCTGCTTAGAATAACTGAAATGCACATTCAAGAGCTATATGGAGGATACTGATATGCCCAAATATTCAATAATCTCAAGAATGCCATCAAGGTAGGGTTTCACCTTATAATATCCTTCAAACTTATAAATTATCATTTGTCATCTGTGTAGTACATTCTGAATTCTTTATTTATTATTAAATTTTGTTCATTTTGTGTAAGTTAAGGGTTATTTTTTATATAATCTTGATGTTCCCAAAATTTAGGAAATCTCAGAGAAACACAGTTATAAACGGAAAATAACCTCAAGTTGAGTGAATAAATGGTCAAGATTTTCTTCATCTACTTCACCTTCATAAGATGGGATTTCAATGTTGGCTTCCACTTTGAATGGAGTTGGAGTTGGAGGCATTAGGCTGATAGGGTCCTCTTCTTCTCATTGACCTCCTTGTTTGTTTAGAATCCTCCACAAATACTCTTAGTTTTTTAATGAAATCTACCATAATTCTTTCCAATTTGTGAAGCTGTCCTATGAATTGAGAAATGCTTGCTACAATGTTCTGCTTGCCTGATGAGTTTTGCTTCCTATTGGTGTACGTTTTATCATCCACCGAACGCACAGAATAAAATGTCGAAAGACACTCTATCCTCTCTTGAACAAAGTCACCGCGTATGCTAAGATTGCGAGAAGATCATATGGCGACTCCAAGGTTTCTTTCATTAGGTCATGACACGTGGACAAGCTCAATGGGCGTTGTGATATGCTGGTAATACACAAAGGGACTTACGTTAAGGAATTTCTCACAAGTTCGGGACTTAGATGGATTTATCATTAAGTGCTTCTTCTGTTGGGACTTCTTAGTTTGGATCTCAAAAAAAGGGCAAAAAGATGAGGGTTTAGAGGATCTAATCTACGCCTAGGAATTCAAGAGACAGTAAAGATTGGGTGAAACGAATAACCACGCTTTGTTTCGCCTCCCTGGGACAACTACACAAAGTGAGTGTGTGATGTCCCCGTCCCTTTTGAAGCACTAAATGCAAATTGCAAATTAATTAATTAAATATCCATTTAGTCTTATTTATTTACATTTATATGACTTTGGAATATTTAATTAATTAATGCTTAAGGACTTTATAAAAGGTTATTAACAAATATTTGCTTCAATTTTATAAAGTCTTGTTTTAAATAAATCCGTTATTTCAACGGAAGGTGGCGAAGCTTATTTGGGGATCGAAACATTTCTCTGCTCATCACAGGAAAATTGAATTATGTTTGGTTTTGTAAATTGGAATTCTTGAGAACGGAAACTCTCAGAATTTCATGGCCATGAAAGGACGAGAACCCTGATCGTGGCATCTGTATATATTTTCGAATGATGGTTATTTGAAATCGTTGCTTAGTTGGTTTAGTTAATGTGAATGCCTCTGTTCCATTGCAAATCACATAGGCGGCTATTGAAGAGTTTATATTTTCCAGTGGAAGACGAAATAAACAAACTAGGACTCTAGCGCGGTATAAGCATTCCGGGTATGATACAGAAGCTACCGTATCTTTCAACTAGGCGTGATCGCATATGAAACCCTTGTTAAAATCTTCGTTGGTGGTAGTTGGGTTTGCCGCTGTATTTGTTGCCAGTGACATACTCGCGATGGACGCATTTTATTCTTTGAAGTCAAGCTCAAACTGTGCAGGCCACTTTTACTTCGCATTTTGATACGGGACTCATTCACGGCTTGTTTGTTCAATAAAGTGACGAGTCCGTTTGGCACTGGACCCAGACGGGAACCATTCCTTGCTTAACCATTGTGCAATATTTCCTCAGCACTGAACTTCTATTCACACTTGATGCGGCAACAGAGGTTAATAACACCAAATCTCTAAGTCCCGATATCGGGCAATATCAGTTGAAAGCGGCTGTGACGGGTATGTACACATTTCTCGGTACTTACTGAATATGTTAATTCAGAATCTGTGTGCGTTTGGAATTAATTCCACTTGTATGCGTTTGGTCTGTTGAATTAATCTCCGTGTCCTGAACATCATAAACTTGCTAGTCGATGATGGTTCTATATTAAGTGTTGCATTTTTCAGTCAGAATGTCAATATAATATTTGTGGCTTTTGCTCAATTTGGTTTTGAATCTGTGACGTCACACCATTTCCTTGATCAAACGAATTGGGTGATATTTGAGAAATTAATTGAATAATTTGGTCATTACAAGCGCACTCTTTCATCTACAAGTTGAATATTATCTACAAATGCTCTAGTCTTGTAACAATCGACAGCTGTTAATATACATGTTCGGGGAAGGGAACATCTCAGTGGTATCAGAGCCACAAATTCTGCCAGCCTGAGGGTTCATGAACACTAGTGACAGGGCTCGAAGATATTTTGAAAGAGAACAGAGACGGAGGCAATTTCAGGTAGCTGATCCCTGTCCAGAAGAAGACACTTTTTCTGCAGTTCTTGCAGCCCGACAATTTCCTGGTGACCCACCAAAAACTGAAGCAATGGGTGATTCAGATCGAGAGGGTTCACATAACAGAGGGAACAGGGGTGGTAATGAGAGTGTTCAGAATATTTTGAACGATTTAGCGCGTGGCCAACAACAAATGTTGCAGCAGTTTACACAGTCCCAACAACAGTTGATAGATGCTATCGGTCGGATGTCTCAGGATATGAATACACTGAGAGTAGGTCAAAATACAGGAGATGGCAGCAATGTTGGAAATCACGAACCTAGGGGGAGTAATTCAGGAGGATCTAGCAGGCCTTTTCAGCCTACATTTATCCCTAGGAATGAGGAGGAAGAGGTACAACCGGAAGTGGAGCAGCCTTTAATCAATGAGGTGACAGAAGTTTATGATGAATATCACACTCTTCCACATGCTATCAGACAGGAGATTATGTTGAATCAATATATGAATCAACGTAGGGATAGAAGGAGAACGCAACAGGAACAAAGACCTCAAGGACCCCATAGAGATTACCAGCATGCTTTAGGTAAACTTACATTGCCTAATTTTGATGGGAGTGGGAAAACTACAGCCCGTTCTTGGATCCACAAGTTAGACACTTTCCTGAATTTAAAACCAATGCGGGAGATAGAAGCAATTAAATTTGCAACATTGCATTTGGAGGGAGCAGCATATGATTGGTGGCATCATGGATTGGTGACACAAAATCATGGTTTAATCCAATCTTATGAGGAGTTTAGCAGCAAATTAATTGCTTGATTTGACAGGAAAGATGAAGAGGCTTATTTCAGGGAATTGGCCTTGATCAAACGGCGTGGTGACGTTGATAGCTACGTCAATGAATTTCAGCAGGTGGCAGTTATGGTTTCAGATATATCAGAAAGACGGGTGGTTTACAGAGGGACTACATTACAGTTTGAGAGGGTTGGTGAAGGCTTTCAAGCCAAGGACCTTGCAGGATGCTATTCAGATGGCTTTGGATCTTGAGACTTCTCATTCCAGCTCACAGTCGTCAAAGAAAACTTACAAGAATAACAAGCCATTCACTAAAACTTTTAGTCAGCCCAAACCAAATCCTCCTAAGCTTGATTTTGAAAGTAGGAATGAATTACGTAGGAAGCAGCTATGCTTCACTTGCAAGGAGCCATGGGACCGTAATCACCGATGCCTGGGAAAAGGCATGGTACATTATATAGAAGTCACTTCTGATGTGGAAACAATTGATGATAGCTCGGAAAGTGAACATGAACAGCAGGAAGAACATAACAATCCCAAGGAAGAGGAGACTCAAGGTGGTTTTGTTACTTTATCTGGTGTGCTTAAGTATCATCCATTTCGTGTAAGAGGAGTTATTAATGGACAACGGGTAACTTGCCTGATTGACAGCGGAGCTACACATAATTTTATTGACGAGGGATATGTGGCTAAAAGGAGGTTACAGGTGGAGGACTTTGCTTGTTTCAATGTCATGGTAGTAGATGGTTTTAAAATGAACTGCACTACCAAGATCCCACAATTGAGCATTTAGATGGGAGATTATACCGTCACAGACGATTTCTATGTTGTGGGAATTGGGGACATTGATATAGTGTTGGGAGTTCAATGGTTGAGCTCTCTAGGACGATACAGTCAGGATTTTCAGAAGATGGAGTTAGAATTCACATCAGGGGGTAAGAATGTGGTGTTGAGAGCATTATTGGATGGAGCTCCTAAGATAGTTTCAGCCAAGCGTATGGAAGCTTTATTCAGACACGGTGAGGTTGCATGGGCAGCCCAATGCTTTATAACCTCTAATTCAGCCACCGGGAAAGATAGAGTTTATCCAGCGGATGTGCAAACAGTATTAGACAAGCATAGTTTGGTGTTTGGCAATCTCCCTCCTGGTAGACCACCGGATCGTGGTTTCGAGCATGTGATAGAATTGGAAGAAGGTGCCAAGCTTGTGATTACCACACCTTATCGGCACCCAAAGCGCTTCAAAGATGAAATTGAGAAAACGATCAAAGAGCTGCTTGATATGGGGCACATCAGGCCTAGCTCCAGCCCATTTGCTTCATCAGTAGTGCTTGTGAAGAAAAAAGATGGCACAATGGGTATGTGCATCAATTATCGTGCGCTGAACAAAAAAACCATTAAGAATAGATACCCCATACCGAGAATTGATGAGTTGTTGGATGAGCTGCATGGAGCAGTCTATTTTTCTAAGATTGATCTACGTTCGGGATATCACCAGATTCGGGTCCGTGATGAGGATATACATAAGATTGCATTCAGGTGCCATTACGGTCACTATGAATTCTTGGTAATGCCTTTCGGTTTGACGAATGCTCCTGCAACCTTCCAGTCTTGTATGAATCATGTTTTCAGGAAACAGTTGCGGAAATCAGTATTGGTATTTTTTGATGATATTTTAATCTACAGTAAGACTTGGGAGGAGCACCTTCAGCATTTAGATGAGGTCCTAGGTATTATGGAGGCCCAATCATTGTTTGCAAAGGCATCTAAATGTGAATTTGGGATGACAGAAATATTATATTTGGGGCATGTCATTGGCGTCGGCGGTGTGAAGGTTCATCAGGAGAAGATACAGGCAAATTTGGATTGGCCACCCCTGAAGAATATATCCGAACTGCGTGGTTTCCTTGGTTTATGCAGTTATTACAGGAGGTTTGTTAAGGGTTTTTCTCAGTTAGCTGCATCCCTTACAGACCTCACGAAGAAGGGGGCTTTCAAATGGTCAGATAAGGCTCAGGTTACATTTGATCAGCTTAAGCAGGTGATGAGCTCTTGTCCGGTTTTGGCTCTATCGGATTTCTCTCAACCGTTTGTTTTGGAGTGCGATGCATCAGGTCAGGGAATCGGTGCGGTACTCATGCAAAACAGGCATCCTATAGCATTTGAGAGTCGTAAGTTGAGAGAAGTGGAGCGGCTTTACTCTACTTATGACAAGGAAATGCTCGCTATTATGCACGCTTTGACCAAGTTCAGGCAATATCTCGTTGGTGGGAAATTCGTGGTTAAAACGGACCATAATAGTTTGAAGTACTTCCTTGAGCAAAAGGATTTGAATGAGTGTCAACAGAAGTGGGTAAGCAAAATTCAAGCTTACAATTTCGATATTGAATATGTTAAGGGCAAAAAGAATGTGGTAGCTGATGCTTTATCTAGGAATGTAGAAACCCCTTGTTTCCCCTGTTTTCTGAATCTGACTATTTTTGTTTGTTTTCTAAAGTTTTTGGTTTTTTTGGTGTTTTGAGCATAAAAGTAATAATGCGATTTTGCAAAGAATTGAGAATAAATTCAATAAAAATCATTCAACTCTGTAAACTATAGAATCTATTGAGAATAGGGACGCCAGACTATCTATTATTCTTTTGAGATGATTACAATAAAGATCCAGTTACATGCAATAAAAAAGGCAACACTTTATTTGATAAAAAAAACCTGGTTTTTCTTCAGCAATAAATGATCTTCTTGCAATGGTACGGCTGCAATGAATGCTCCCTTTCTCTTCTGTCAGATGCTCGAGAGAGGATCCCTTGGTATTTGCGCCCCAATAGATGAAACCAGATGATGAAGAAAGAAGGCGATTTGCCTTGTCTGGAAAGTACGGCTTCTTCAAAGTACGGATCTGCTGCAAGGAAGTACGGCTGTAGCAGCAGCAATAAATGCAAAGTACGGCTCTCTTAACTCCTTCCAGAACATCAATAAAAATGACGCCTCAATGTAAGAACCCTTCTGGAATAGAAATAGAATAAAAACTCTGAAGATAAATGATCTCTGAATGCTCTGTAATTTCTTCTGGATGAAGAAATCCCTCTGCCTGGCAATAAATCGGATGATATCTCACACCCTCTGAACTGCTTTCACTGGAGATGGCTCGTTCCCCAATGCTCTGAGACTGAAACCCTTGGCTCCCGTGCTCTGGTTGAAGACTTCAACAATTTTCAATAATCAATAATCATCATGGCTCGAATTTCCAAGCAAAAACCCTTTATCCTTTGAAAAGTGCGATTTCCTTAATAATAGGGAATCATTAAAAAGTTCGAACTTTTTATTTTAATGTTTCAATAGTCTCAGCTCAAATTTTTATAATAAAATATAATCGTCAAATGGCCCCTTCCATGATGGGCGACCCCCTCAGCAAAAATCACTTAAGTCGTAATATTAAAATATTACAACTTTATATTATAACTCCAATTAATTAATATTTAATTAATTCAATTAAATATTAATATCTCTCTCACTATTCACCCGATGCACGAGCCGTCTGAAGCTGACGAATAAAGAAGTGATTCTGAACGTGATCAATCCATACTGCTAAAAATAGCAGGGGTCCCTCGCTGAGTGCTAGATACTGCTAAAAATAGCAACTCAGGCTAGAAGTGTCCGAATGGGCCCGAACGAAAGCCAACTGATCAAATACTGACAACTGAAGCTGAACCAAGCTCCATCAAGACCCTCTATCCAATCTATCAGCCTACGAGGGTCGCATAATAGGCTAATCTTGTGCTCTGAGAGATGTCAACTAGAAGGGGACATGACAAGGAAACTCACACTCTGCTCTTTATCAGAGATTTTAGCTGATTGGAAATCTCAGTTGTTGGTTGAATATTCCAAGAATATCTTTGCATGTGATATCATAGATGGGAATTTATAGGATGACAGATATCAGGTGATTGATGATTTGATTTTATACAAGAACGGGATATTTTTGGTGCCAGAATCTAAAATGAAGAGTAAGATCTTGCAGGCTATACATGACACCCCTTTGGCAGGACATCTAGGATTCTTCAAAACATATAGACAGGTTCGGGAGAGATTCTCTTGGAAGGGTCTCAAAGGTGATGTTTTGCAGTATGTTCGGGAGTGTTTGACTTGTTAGCAGAACAAGTCTGAGCAGAAATTACGAGCAGGGCTATTGCAGCCTTTACCCATTCCTGATCGGAAATGGGAAAGTATATCCATGGATTTTATTACAGGGCTGCCACGAGTTCAAAATAAAGATTGCATTTATGTTATTGTTGACAGATTAACAAAATATGCACATTTCTTTGCTATTTCCACTGAGTTTAAGGCACCTCAGGTAGCAGAATTATTTTTCAAAGAGATATTCCGTTTACATGGGCTCCCAAGGAATATTGTGAGTGATCGGGACAGCAGGTTTCTCAGCATCTTTTGGCAGGAACTATTTAGGCTGGCAGGAACTGAGCTATCCCCTAGTACAAGTTATCACCCTCAATCCGATGGCAGACTGAGATTGTCAACAAGTGGATTGAAGGATATTTGCACAATTATGTGTCAGGCCAACAAAAGGCATGGTTTCGCTGGTTACACTTGGGTGAACATTGCTACAACACAACATACCATATGTCAATAGGTATGTCTCCTTTCAAAGCTCTATATGTGTAATGTCCCTTCTCGAACCTCGACCTTTCCAAAGGACCGTTGGCCTTTTTCTGGAAACCCGAAGGCTAGTTGGAAGGTAAAATTAGGGTTTCCTATTTTTAAGGATGTCCTTGCTCAGAGTTAGTGGATTCAATGGCGGATTCTTTCTGGGTTTTCAGAGAGCTTCGCAGTGGTATGTTCATCTCGGCTTTCTGAGCATCTTCAGGAATTTACTATTTTTAGTAAATTCTATTTCTGGCAGTTTTTCAGTTGGGTTCGGCTTGGTTGACTTCCTACTTCAGTTTGGTCAGTTGACTTGGTCATTATTGGCTTCAGGGCACAATTGGAGAGATAAGTTGATATATTTAATTAAAAGTCACGTTTTAATATTTTATTCGAACGTTGACCCCTTGGCCTAGTCTATTGACTTTATGTTGTTTTGAAAAGTGGTCTTTTTGAGGGTGGCGCCTCATTAAGGATTATTTTATATTTTATCCAAAGTCAAATCAAGATATAAGGTGGGCGCATTTATTAAAGTATTGAATTTATTTTAAAAGTGAATATTCAACTTGAAGGAAAAGGACGCCATCTTTGAGGAGATTAGGGTTTTTGACTTTGAGAGGAGTTTAGGGTTTCGAGAAGCCAACCTGAAATTATAAAAGGAAGACTTGGATCATCATTTGGGCATCTTTTATCTACAGGAATGTTATGCTGCCGGATTGGCTTTGGGATTGCTTCGAGGAATGAAGGCCTCCTAGCTTGGGCATTGCTTCTCGCTTGAAAGATAGCGACTAGTGGTGAGATAGTGTAGTTTGAATGTTTTATTGTGAGATTTCTGCATTTTAGTCTTTGTGAGGATATGTAAATCAGTTTTATGCATATTAGTGGTTTTCTGGAGTTGCACATTCATTGTAGCAGATTGATGTTTTTAATCATAAGTCATAAAATACACAAAGAGTCGTTCTGGGTATTGTCTCATTGGTTTTCTCTGTTGGAAGCGACCCTTCATGAATATTTGTAATGTCCCCTTCAACCCGACCTTTCCTTCCTCCGATGCCATAGTTGAATCTGACTTCTCACGACCCATAGACCTTAGAAAATGCAACATCTTTGAAACTTCTGAAAGCTAATACTGAACTCAGCTCTCACCTCTGATGTAGAATCTATTTTCTCTGTCAAGTGAACTTTGATGGGCACAGGATGGCAGGATCTTGGCTCTGATACCACTGAAATATTCCGAGCCAATTTTTTTCGTTTTTCACAAATTTCAAATTACAACATTACAATCAAAGTACCCGTTAAGGTTAGAAGATAAACCCAAACGTACTGAAGCAACTCTAACCAGTATGGCGCCGATGATGGCGAGCATTGGTCAGAGGATCTAAATTCAAACTGCTTATGCTGAAAGCAACTCTAACCAAGAATGGCGCCGATGATGGCGAGCATATGGTCAGAGGGTCTTCTACTCTAAATGCTGAAAGGGAACTCAACGTCAAGTATGTGCTACCCAATCCAATGCGGAGTGAGGGGCGACCATATGACGGAGTGATTACAAAAACAATACTTAAATGAAATTAAACAATGATGCTGTAAATACTCGACGTCAAGAATGTGCTTTCCAGACCGAGACGGAATGGGAGCTACCATATGACGGAGATGCTAGATATTACAAAAACAACTTCCGAATATCAGATAAGCAATTACAAATCAGAATTGAGCAAGATTAAAGAACCGCTGCCAGTACTACTGTCAGCTTACAAAATGATGTTCATTCGCCTGCTGGTAGCATAGGAATTTGAGAGCTTAACATTACATCAAAAGATCTCTTCTTAGAATGATTAGAAGAGCCAAAACAATAAACCTTCCAATGTTCAAAATACAAATTCTGTTTTTCCACAAATCTGCACTTTTAAATTAAAAACCAGCAACCTAGGAATTCACTCATATGCTCATATCTCTCTCATTTCTCACCCAAATGATCTCAAATCTGATGCAATAGACCCTAAAAATGATGGCACCTAACTTAGTAATAAGAAATGGCATCTAAAAATGGCTAATAATTAATGACACGGATCCCGAGGCACTCTAGAAAGTGCGCCCTACAAGGAATGACGGATTTGCATTATAAAATCATAAGCTTCGTATTAAAATCTGCAAATATTCATGAAGGGTCGCTTCCAACAGAGAAAACCAATGAGACAATACCGAATCGACTCTTTGTGTAGCCTTACCGCTCACCATCTTTGCATGTGCATGAGTGGAAAGATCAATGCAAGGCATCTTTTGAAAAAGAAGTGCAAGCGCTATCCCTATTTGATCGCACACACAATTTGGTTGATGATTTCTATTGGAAGGCTCAGTTTGAAGAGAGACAAAGTGGAGTTAAGGATGAAGTTGCTCTTCCTAAATTGCAACTAATCAAAGATTCCTTGGAGACCATGAAATCCGAGTACATAGGCTTGATTGAAGTTAGAGATCATGTCGTCGAATCTGCAAAGAAGGCCTTCATTGTTTTCGAAGAAAGGGAGAGTATGGTTGATGAGCTCACTTTGGAGCTTAAATCAACAAAGGACAAGTTAAAAGAAACTCAGTTGGCTCTAAGAAAGGTTGAAGATCAGTTTGCAGATTTCAAACTTTTCAAGGAGCAAGAGGATGCACGAAGAGCTGGAGAAAACAATCAAGTGATTGGAGATTTTGACTGTCTTCAAGAGGAGTTTGATCTTGAAAGCATTTCAAGAAAGTCAAAAGTTGCATGTGCAGATTTGGGGCAGCGAGACGAAAGGAATGGCTTCCAAGTCTTCGACAATCCCTTCTTTGAAGTGGGTGCTGAAGCAACTTATGACAATCCTCTCTTTGTTTTGAAAAATGAGTCAAGTAGTGAAGTGACCAAGCATGAGGTCAAGCGTGAACTCCAATCTAAGGATGCCTTGATATCACTCCATGAAGATGTGCCACGTATGTTGAGTAGTAATGAATGCATAAGTGGGTTTGAGGATGGAGTCTCTACATGGGAAGTGTTGATTCGTGGAGATTTCAACATCCCCAACACCAAGGGGTTAACAAAGCAAGACTTGGTAGTTGCTGGTAACTTCATTACAGCAGCAAGGAGCAAAGATTTAAGTCTTGTTACTCATGAAGAAGGGAATGAAGATGGACCAGAACTGGGTGTTTGCATGTTTGTCAATCCATTCCTTTGGTTGAACAATACTTTGGCACATATTGGTCTATTTTTGGATTTGGATTTGAAGTCATTTAATAGTTCATGCTCCCATGTTGTTGAAGCTTTCATAGATAGGCTTCAAAGGTTCATTAGCGGAGGCATCAATCTCTTCAGTATGCACTTGATCCTTACTAGCATTTGGGAATGTGTTGAGTTTTCTTTTCAGTATGTTGGAGATCACTTTCAGTTGGGTATCCATGCTTGGGATTCTCAATATGGGTTGATAGAGCTTATCACTTGTGGAAAGAAGGACTTTTTGAAGGATAAGGATCAAAATTTCAGTATTAATGATGTTGTGACTTTCTTTTCCAGCCCCATGATGGTTCCATTTGTTCATCGACAAATGGATTGGAGAGAAATTTTGAGTATGGATTGGAAAGAGGAACAATTGGTTGCTCTTGGCGTTGATCCTTGGCTAAGACAAGAGCAGATTTTGAGACTCGTGCTTGCTGGTTGGAGGCAGACCAGCCCTGTTACTTGTGGAGTTACTCTCGTTTGGGAGAGTTTTTTCATCACCACTTGCCAACGAGGTGGTAGTTTTCAGATGGAGATTGCTCTAGTATGTTTTTCGGCCATTGTTGAGTTGTTACCTTGCACCTCTATGCTCATATCATACACTCACACTTGGGAATTTCTTTGGTGCTGTTGTTTTTTCTTGTGTGAGGTACTAAAATCAGATTGCACTTCGCTGACTTCGGCCTTGAACAGCAGAGATTATTTGTTCCTTCGCACCCATTCTACTTTTGGAGTGCATCCTATGGAGGTTTGTGAAGCAAATTTTGATAGTTTCTTTACTATATTGGTTTTGGACAACGAACTTCCACATGCTTTGGCTTTCCCTTCTGAGACTCTTGGAGTTGGAATAGTAAGAGTGATTAGAAGTCTTCATGGTGGTGTCGATATAATTCAGTTGATGCATAGTAGCTCCAGAAGAAGCCATGAGGCTGAATTTGTTGAGCTCTTGCAAAGGATTGCTTTCCTCTTTGCAAGAAGATTTGAAGATATCATTTTTTCCATCAGGGCTTCGTTTGTTGCAATATGGAGGTATGTTGAGGAGTTTGATTTTGAGTTGAGCAGCCTATCCATTGTGGTTGACAGTGGTATAGTTGATACTGTTGACTTTGGGCCTCTTGGACATGAGACGTTGCATGAAGCTGGTCTCAGTCCTTTAAAATTTTCAGTATGAGTATCATGGACAGTAACACTTTGGGGTTACAAGGAAGGTTAGTGCAGCATAGGCATGATGATTTCACGGATGTGATCAGAGTGGAGCAGCATCGGCATGGTGGGTCCTTCCTGCGATGGGGTGGGAACCAGGGATCATACTTGTTGCATATGGTTTAGTTTTAAAATTTCTGGAGTTGTGGTGGTATTGTTTGAGGACAAGCAATTTTGGGAAGGGCGGATTGTAATGTCCCCTTCTCGAACCTGACCTTTCCAATGACCGTTGGCCTTTTTCTGGAAACCCGAAGGCTAGTTGGAAGGTAAAATTAGGGTTTCCTATTTTTAAGGATGTCCTTGCTCAGAGTTAGTGGATTCAATGGCGGATTCTTTCTGGGTTTTCAGAGAGCTTCGCAGTGGTATGTTCATCTCGGCTTTCTGAGCATCTTCAGGAATTTACTATTTTTAGTAAATTCTATTTCTGGCAGTTTTTCAGTTGGGTTCAGCTTGGTTGACTTCCTACTTCAGTTTGGTCAGTTGACTTGGTCATTATTGGCTTCAGGGCACAATTGGAGAGATAAGTTGATATATTTAATTAAAAGTCACGTTTTAATATTTTATTCGAACGTTGACCCCTTGGCCTAGTCTATTGACTTTATGTTGTTTTGAAAAGTGGTCTTTTTGAGGGTGGCGCCTCATTAAGGATTATTTTATATTTTATCCAAAGTCAAATCAAGATATAAGGTGGGCGCATTTATTAAAGTATTGAATTTATTTTAAAAGTGAATATTCAACTTGAAGGAAAAGGACGCCATCTTTGAGGAGATTAGGGTTTTTGACTTTGAGAGGAGTTTAGGGTTTCGAGAAGTCAACCTGAAATTATAAAAGGAAGACTTGGATCATCATTTGGGCATCTTTTATCTACAGGAATGTTATGCTGCCGGATTGGCTTTGGGATTGCTTCGAGGAATGAAGGCCTCCTAGCTTGGGCATTGCTTCTCGCTTGAAAGATAGCGACTAGTGGTGAGATAGTGTAGTTTGAATGTTTTATTGTGAGATTTCTGCATTTTTAGTCTTTGTGAGGATATGTAAATCAGTTTTATGCATATTAGTGGTTTTCTGGAGTTGCACATTCATTGTAGCAGATTGATGTTTTTAATCATAAGTCATAAAATACACAAAGAGTCGTTCTGGGTATTGTCTCATTGGTTTTCTCTGTTGGAAGCGACCCTTCATGAATATTTGCAGATTTTAATACGAAGCTTATGATTTTATAATGCAAATCCGTCATTCCTTGTAGGGCGCACTTTCTAGAGTGCCTCGGGATCCGTGTCATTAATTATTAGCCATTTTTAGATGCCATTTCTTATTACTAAGTTAGGTGCCATCATTTTTAGGGTCTATTGCATCAGATTTGAGATCATTTGGGTGAGAAATGAGAGAGATATGAGCATATGAGTGAATTCCTAGGTTGCTGGTTTTTAATTTAAAAGTGCAGATTTGTGGAAAAACAGAATTTGTATTTTGAACATTGGAAGGTTTATTGTTTTGGCTCTTCTAATCATTCTAAGAAGAGATCTTTTGATGTAATGTTAAGCTCTCAAATTCCTATGCTACCAGCAGGCGAATGAACATCATTTTGTAAGCTGACAGTAGTACTGGCAGCGGTTCTTTAATCTTGCTCAATTCTGATTTGTAATTGCTTATCTGATATTCGGAAGTTGTTTTTGTAATATCTAGCATCTCCGTCATATGGTAGCTCCCATTCCGTCTCGGTCTGGAAAGCACATTCTTGACGTCGAGTATTTACAGCATCATTGTTTAGTTTCATTCAAGCATTGTTTTTGTAATCACTCCGTCATATGGTCGCCCCTCACTCCGCATTGGATTGGGTAGCACATACTTGACGTTGAGTTCCCTTTCAGCATTTAGAGTAGAAGACCCTCTGACCATATGCTCGCCATCATCGGCGCCATTCTTGGTTAGAGTTGCTTTCAGCATAAGCAGTTTGAATTTAGATCCTCTGACCAATGCTCGCCATCATCGGCGCCATACTGGTTAGAGTTGCTTCAGTACGCTTGGGTTTATCTTCTAACCTTAACGGGTACTTTGATTGTAATGTTGTAATTTGAAATTTGTGAAAACGAAAAAATTGGCTCGGAATATTTCAATATGGATATGATGCTATGTCTTTCATAGATCTAGCATTTGATGATAGTAGAGTACCCAAGGCAAAGGAATGGCTGCAGGATAGCCAAGATATTCTCAGGGCACTCAAGGAAAATCTACTTCGAGCTCAGAATCAGCAGAAGCTTTACGCTGATAGGCACAGGATTGAGAGGGTGTTTGAAGTTGGAGATATGGTATTCTTGCGACTTCAGCCATACAGGCAATCAACATTGAAACGGAGTGGTGCGGAAAAGCTCAAACCTCGATTTTATGGACCATATCAGATCACAAGGAGGGTAGGTGAAGTCGCGTATGAGTTGGAGTTGCCTACAGGAAGCAAAATCCACAATGTATTTCATGTTTCATGCCTTAAAAAGGCTGTTGGACAACATACTACCCCATCTCTTGAGCTTCCTCCATTGGACGAGGAAGGAAAGTTGATTTTAGTGCCTGAATCTATTCTAGATGTGCGTGAACGGAGGTTGCGGAGCAGAACAATCAAAGAATTTTTAATTAGATGGAAGGATCTTCCTGTTGAGGACGCCACTTGGGAAGGCGAGCAAATATTGCAATATCCAGGTCTACAATTGCTTGAGGACAAGCAATGCCGAGCAGGGGGGACTGTAATGTCCCCGTCCCTTTTGAAGCACTAAATGCAAATTGCAAATTAATTAATTAAATATCCATTTAGTCTTATTTATTTACATTTATATGACTTTGGAATATTTAATTAATTAATGCTTAAGGACTTTATAAAAGGTTATTAACAAATATTTGCTTCAATTTTATAAAGTCTTGTTTTAAATAAATCCGTTATTTCAACGGAAGGTGGCGAAGCTTATTTGGGGATCGAAACATTTCTCTGCTCATCACGGGAAAATTGAATTATGTTTGGTTTTGTAAATTGGAATTCTTGAGAACGGAAACTCTCAGAATTTCATGGCCATGAAAGGACGAGAACCCTGATCGTGGCATCTGTATATATTTTCGAATGATGGTTATTTGAAATCGTTGCTTAGTTGGTTTAGTTAATGTGAATGCCTCTGTTCCATTGCAAATCACATAGGCGGCTATTGAAGAGTTTATATTTTCCAGTGGAAGACGAAATAAACAAACTAGGACTCTAGCGCGGTATAAGCATTCCGGGTATGATACAGAAGCTACCGTATCTTTCAACTAGGCGTGATCGCATATGAAACCCTTGTTAAAATCTTCGTTGGTGGTAGTTGGGTTTGCCGCTGTATTTGTTGCCAGTGACATACTCGCGATGGACGCATTTTATTCTTTGAAGTCAAGCTCAAACTGTGCAGGCCACTTTTACTTCGCATTTTGATACGGGACTCATTCACGGCTTGTTTGTTCAATAAAGTGACGAGTCCGTTTGGCACTGGACCCAGACGGGAACCATTCCTTGCTTAATCATTGTGCAATATTTCCTCAGCATTGAACTTCTATTCACACTTGATGCGGCAACAGAGGTTCATAACACCAAATCTCTAAGTCCCGATATCGGGCAATATCAGTTGAAAGCGGCTGTGACGGGTATGTACACATTTCTCGGTACTTACTGAATATGTTAATTCAGAATCTGTGTGCATTTGGAATTAATTCCACTTGTATGCGTTTGGTCTGTTGAATTAATCTCCGTGTCCTGGAAATCATGAACTTGCTAGTCGATGATGGTTCTATATTAAGTGTTGCATTTTTCAGTCAGAATGTCAATATAATATTTGTGGCTTTTGCTCAATTTGGTTGTGAATCTGTGATGTCACACCATTTTCCTTGATCAAACGAATTGGGTGATATTTGAGAAATTAATTGAATAATTTGGTCATTACAAGCGCACTCTTTCATCTACAAGTTGAATATTATCTACAAATGCTCTAGTCTTGTAACAATCGATAGCTGTTAATATACATGTTCGGGGAAGGGAACATCTCAGGGTGCAATCTTCAAATGGTGTGATTATAATTTTCATGCTTCGAATAAGACCGAAGTTAAGTATCCACAATCACAAGGTCAAGCTAACTTTACGCATTGAATGAAAATCATCCATCCAAAGAAAGTATGAGCAATGTTTCACCATAAATCTAAACTATGAAATCTTGCATTCACTTAACAAACATTCAAAGCAAATTCTATCTTTAATTGTAATCTAAAGTTATATGTAATTTTAATCTAAGGTTGAAGAAGTTATGCAACCTTGTACACCACTTGACAATAAAAGTGATTCAAAGCAAATCATGCATAAGAGCTTTTACTATTGGAAGTAGCAAAACGCTACAATTTCATATACTGTCTCCACACTTTACAAATGAGGGGCGAGCTCAATTTATAGGCTCCCCAATTACAATTCAATGGCCAAGATTGATTTAGGATCAACGGACGAGATTAAAATAAAACCCTAATTAGGGTTGGTCACAACTAACTCCATTCTCGACCAATAAGAAAATTACATTCAGGTACACTTGTCCTTTTGCTAAATATAAACCAACAATAAAATAGAAAGTTGTTGCATGTTGATTTGGAACAATTTGATTGGTTGGAAGATGACGAGGTGCCACCTCAGCGTGCTGGATGTCTTCCTTGGTCTCTTTGTTTTTCTTCCAAGTGCTTGCCTTAGAATATCCTTCCTTGTCGATGACTCTGTCCTTTGTGCTCGTTTCCTCCTAGCTTTGATCTTGGATGGAAATTTGTTTGGAATACTTTTCTTGTCACCATCTGGTTCTGATTGAAAGCTTGTCTTTAATTCTTTAGGAGATGAAATCCTTCAAGAAGTTGCCCCGATCGCTTCAATAGGTCTGGGATTGTTGATGAAATCCCCCAAGATGTCCGAATATTTTTTCAATTGCCTTGAATTTGGAGAAGAATGCCTTTGTGCTATTGCCACAATGGAGGAAATTGGAACTTTCTTCGTGAAGTATTTCCCATACTTAGCCAAATTTTGGCTATTCAATTTCATCTTGTAACACCTTCATGTAGACCATTCAACACTTAGCCAAGATTTTGGCCATCTCCATGCTCGAATGAACTTTGCCTGTGGATTTGTCTTCAATTTTGAATCTGGCTTGTGCTAAGACTCCATCCTTGGACAAGGATTTTATTCATTTCCTCTTTACTTTTCCTCTTTATTCCTCTTCATTCTTCTTGTTTTCTTTCCAACACTTAGTCAATTTTCTGAATTTTTGTCCTTGGGCGGACTTTGAGTCTTGCTTGACAAACTCTTTTAACATCGGACTTTGAAGACTTCTTGCCATGAGGTAGGTGGACTTCCCTTAATGCTTTCCATTCCATGTTTTTATTATGGCGGACTTTATGAATTTGTTTCCAAGAGGTGGTGGACTTCATGGCATCTTGGACAAGCTTCAAGGTCTAGGTCGGACTTAACACTTGGAATTTTCTCTTTACCTTCATGGCAAACTTTCTCATGCCTTTGCCAAGTTCTTTTTAGTGTCTAGGAAAACTTTGAGATCTTACTTTGGAGCTTCCTCTTTGACATCTCACATCTTTCCTTTAGGCACTTTATGCCTTAGAAATTTTCCATCATGGTTGAGGGCGGACTTTGGAATGTCTTGGACACTTCTCTAGGCGGACTTTATAAATGTACCTCCATGTTGCTCCCAAGGTGATGCGGACTTTAAAGTTTTCTTACCAAGCTTGAAGGCGAAAGCAAGTCTTTCCACTTATCATCTCCTCAAGGCAGACTTTCTTCATGTATTTCCACTCCTTGGCGGACTTTGTAGATGTTTTTCCACATGCTAGGTCGGACTTCCAAAATGTTCTGCCTTCTTCCTTTTCAAAGTTAGGTCGGACTTCCAGAACTTTGTGCCATTTTCCATATCTCCAAGGTGGACTTTGTGAATTTGTTTCCAAGGCATGCTAGGCTGGGCGGACTTGACAAATTTATTTCCACTTCCATGGCAGACTTGGAAAATGTTTTTCCAAGGCATGGCGGACTTTCTAGCTTTCATTCCATGGTGAATTTCTTTCCAAAATGCAAGGCAGAGTTTGAAAACTTCTTGACATTTCCTAGGGCGGACTTTGAAGACTTTATTCCAAGACAGGTCGGACTTCTCAATGTCTTTGCCATTTTCATTGAAAGTGAGGTTGGACTTCAAGAATTTCATTCCAAATCTCCATGGTGGACTTTCCTAGTGCCTTTCCACTTCCTAGTGGACTTCATCTTAGCCAAGACATGGCATGGCGAAATTCTTAATGCCTTTGCTATTCTTTCTCAAGTTTGGGCAGACTTGGAGGCTCATTTTCCAATGCGCTTTTGCCATCTTCATGTCAGGCTAGGTGAAGTTCGACATGTGTTTGTCATATTCTCTCCTTTATTTTTCCAATACTTAGCCAAATTCATGAAATTTCCTTCTCAAGGCATCCATACTTAGTCATTTTTTTGAATTTTCCTTCCTCCTCTTGGCTGGGTGGACTTCATGATCCTCATGCCATGCCTCTCTTGGCTTGGGGGGACTTTCTTAACTTCTTGCCATTGTCTCATCAAGGCTTGGGTGGACTTTGGAGTGGGCTTTCCTTCTTCCTTCCATGTGCTAGGCGACCTTTCCATGATGCTTGCCATTTCCTTTTCCATGGCAAGGGTGGACTTCCAAGTCCTTTAGCCATTCTCATTGCTTCTTCCAAGCGGACTTGCCATTGCCATTGCCATTCCCATGGGCAAATTTCTCCAGACTATACCATTTTCCATCCTTGATCACCATGGATTTCATGCTTGCCTCTTCGCCATATGCTTTTTCCTCTTGATTTTTCCAGATTATTTTTGCTTTTCCATGCTTTTCTTGATTTTTCATTGATTTTTGCTTGATTTTTTGATTTTTTTACATCTGGTGGCTTGATTTTGGTTCTAAAAATGGAAATGTTGACTCCATGACCAGGGTTGACTTTCTAAAAATAGAAAAAGCAAAATCCCTAAAAAATAGGGGTCCCAGATTGGCCCAAAAATGCCAAAAATGGAAAAAGCAAAAAAGCAAAAATCCCTAAAAAATAGGAAGTGTTAGAATTGATTCAAAGCATAGGCGATCCTCGTCTTCCGGACCTTTTGAGCACTTCTATGACATTTAGACACTGTTTTGGGCTTGAATTCCCAATTTGGCTCGGATGACTCTTCAAAACTCTAACTCCTCATTGTAAAAGAAAAACATGGTGATAAGCAGTTGTGATGCCAAAGCAAAAAGCGAAAACAGGGGGTCCCCATTTGCAATGGGGCGATGTGTGAAAAGGTCACAACACTTCCTCATCTTGAGGCATTGTTGTTGGCCATAATTTTGATTTCTCTATTCCACTTCTTGGCAGAAACCTACTACTGCAAATTAAATAATTCACCTTATCTTCTTGTACAAACTGTTATACTGACAGGCATCAACCTGCATGGCTGCTCACCAAGGACATTCTTAGTGGCCATATGTTGCCTATTAGCTATTTGTTATGTTTCTAGCCCCCAAATTTGGCTATTTTAGGTTCTTCAATAGAGTCTGACTTGACCATATTTGATGGATTTTCCCTGATTCCGACACAAAATTTGCTCTCTTCTCAGCTCCTTGTTTGTTTAGAATCCTCCATGGACACTCTTAGCTTTTTTATGAAATCCACCATAACTTTTTCCAATTGGTGAAGCTGTCCTATGAATTGGGAAATGCTTGCTACAATCCTTGCTTGATGAGTTTTGCTTCATCATCTCGAGACATCATTGTTGGCCATAATTTTCATTTCTCTATTCCACTTCTTGGTAGATACCTACTATTGCAAATGGAATAATTCACCTTATCTGCTTGTACAAACTGTTCTACTGACAGGCATCAATTTGCATGGCTGCTTACCAAGGACATTCTTAGTGGCCATATGTTGCCTATTAGCTATTTGTTATGTTTCTAGCCCCCAAATTTGGCTATTTTAGGCTCTTCAATAGAGTCTGACTTGACCATATTTGATGGATTTTCCCTGATTCCGACACAAAATTTGCTCTCTTCTCAGCTCCTTGTTTGTTTAGAATCCTCCATGGACACTCTTAGCTTTTTTATGAAATCCACCATAACTTTTTCCAATTGGTGAAGCTGTCCTATGAATTGGGAAATGCTTGCTACAATCCTTGCTTGATGAGTTTTGCTTCATCATCTTGAGACATCATCGTTGGCCATAATTTTCATTTCTCTATTCCACTTCTTGGTAGATACCTACTATTGCAAATGGAATAATTCACCTTATCTGCTTGTACAAACTGT
The DNA here is from genome assembly GCA_007258455.2 of Sequoia sempervirens. NCBI lineage: Eukaryota > Viridiplantae > Streptophyta > Pinopsida > Cupressales > Cupressaceae > Sequoia > Sequoia sempervirens. The sequence goes on along the minus strand of VDFB02063345.1, from coordinate 2,147 downwards.
TCTACTGACAGGCATCAACCTGCATGGCTGCTCACCAAGGACATTCATAGTGGCAATATGTTGCCTATTAGCTATTTTTAATGTTTCTATCCCCCAAATTTGGCTATTTTTAGGTTCTTCAATAGAGTCTGACTTGACCATATTTGATGGATTTTCCCTGATCCCTATACAAAATCACATTGGCTTAGAAATTTCAATTGTTTGGGATAGTCACATTGCACGATCATTTGGAACAATTTTCGTCCTAATTTACCCAAACTTATTAGGGGTTATTTTTATTTTTTGTACTAGCCCCTTTTTAACATATTTTTTTATGAGCAATATATTTATAATAAATTTAGAAGGTAAATCACCATACAGGATATATATTGATAGGAAAATCTAGTCTCTGATCACAAAAAAAATTGTTACATGTAGAAGAATCACCATCCAGTCTAAAATTTGATTTCCACAATGAAAAAATTGTCTTCGATATTATGCTTCTCAATAGTGGATGCACAAAGATTGTAGAATTTTCAAGAGGTTAGTTTTTAAAGTATACCCTGCTGGTCACACTACAAGAAATGCTGCTACACAAAGGAACACAACTGCTTTGGTACCAGTCTGATGATATTCCACAACTAATTCACCAACATCAATCTCAATCTGTCATGTCCCAAAAATCGTGACACTAAGATAACAAAATACGTATTATTAACCATTCAATATCATTATAATTATAGTTATCAAAGATAATATTATAATTATAAATAACATTATAAATATTAAAATAATTTAAATATTATAATCACTATGATATAATAGATATTAAAGCATATAAAATTAATATAAAACACAAACCATTAAATAATATTACAATTATCGAATATCAAATTATAAATATTAGACGATTATGATTATGATCATTATAATATTTTAATATAAAATTGTAATAAGGGAGATTACATATCTCCACGGCCGAAATTCAACAGCAATTGATTGGCCCGATATGTGAGAGTTTTGAAAGAGGCGGCAGCTTAAAATGAATGGCCTGATAACATTAGATACTAAGCCGATGACCCTCATATGGCAGCATATGATAAATAAGTCTTGAACCAATATAATCCATGGGCTTCTCTGACTATGCAAATGATATGCCAAGTAATCGATCAAGGTAATTATTGGTATTTTTCTTCCATCCTCTTCCAACTGCAGACTTATTACGCATTTCGGAAGTACTAGCAATGGCCTGACCAGGCAATAATTATTACACATCACGGGTTCCAAATGGAATCAGATTTATTCATAGTGGCACCAATATTATTGATGCATTTATATGATTCTAAACGGGGCGCCTTATTTCATATGAGTTAGGCAATGATAGAATCCACTGTAGACTAAGCTACCCATTCAATTTCTAAGACACATAAAATGCATCAGATGGCCTCAACGTGAAGAACATGAATAAAGTTATCGCTGAAAGACAATCAATTCGTTAGTTAATTAATAATTAGTTAAGCTGAATAGGCATGAGTGAGGGACACAACTTCTCACATCATGCCCGCTCCAAGGCTATATGAGGGAGATCAAAATTCATTCAAGGGGGATTATCGAATAATTGCTAATTGGGATTTACAGTACCTGATTATAGTGCTCTCAAGAGCCTTAACCTACTTATACCCTGGACGCATGGTATAAGCGTATACCTTTGATACAATGCCTAAGCACATGGCTATTGTTTGAGACAACGAAAAGGCATAATTATCACAATCAGCAATCGCATGTTATTGAAGGATCACATTAGAAACATCAGCCATTTTGATGCTATAATTTATGCTATATTACATCGCTTGGTTTTAGAGTAATCAATTTGAAACAACATTAGAACATTGTTATTATTATTGTTATCATATTATCCACTCTTATTCATACATACATAACCGACTAGTAGAATCAATAGCCATAACTTGATATCCTAATGGACAAAGACAAAAATCACAAAATTTATAATACTCCTACAAGGGACATTACACATCTTTCTTATTAATCTCTTGATTGTAAAACATGTTATCTTCATGTGCTTACTTGAGAAAACAGTCGTCAAGTGCCTAGAAAAGTGAAATATCCCCCTTAGTTTTTTTCTAATTTTTAGCACATAAAACTTCACC
>VDFB02063344.1:0-28727 GCA_007258455.2 Sequoia sempervirens | reverse complement strand
GGCTTGGACTTGGAGGTTGTGTGTGGAGGCAGCTTGAGTCTTCTTCGAAGCAGAGAGCATTTTAGGTAAAATCTTACACTAGTTTCTTGCTACTGAGGGTTGTTGCAGTTGCAACTAAAATCCCTTACGAAATTAGTTTGTTCATTACACTTTATTTATGTCTATACTCTGTTCGAACGCTAGCAAGGGTATTTTCTTGAAATTTTCTAAGCCCTCTTCATGAATCCATTTTGTGCATATCCTGCTATCTTGTATTCCATGGGAGCGCAATTTTTTTTAGGCATTCTATTAAATGGTTCACACACCCTATTTCCTGTGTCCTCCCTGTTGCTGTCGTCTGGAGGCTCCTCCAAACTCCCTCTCCTGGCAATGACCTTTCGCTTCTTCAATTTCATGAATTTGCAGCCTGAAAATGAGGCTTTCATGGAGGTTTTAGAGTATGTTTATTAAATTAAAAATTACTGCCAAGATCCCAACAATGCGCTCATTTAGGTTTGAACATAATGGTAATCTTTACCCTGCGTAGATTAGTATTTTTCAAAATTGAGCAAATCTCTTAAAAAGTGAGTGAGTCAATTCGCAATTACGTGTATGCTTTGATGAGTGTCCATACCCATTGCAAGGTTTCCTTTTGGACACAGGCAGAGTGGAGGCTGAAAAGAATCTTGAAATAGGTCATGCGCCTTGATTTCAGTTTTGCAATAGCATAGAAAATTGGTGTATGTCTGAATCAATCTGCACAAGAAAAGGGGACAGTTTCATCACTTTTGTAGTTTAGGCAATTTCAATGCTAAAAGCACTCAATTTTGGTACTAAAAGGGAACAAGAATAAATGCATCTGCAGTTTTTCTGAATAAAATTTTCAGCATTTGGGTGGGACAGAAGTATTGCCATTGAAAATAAAAACAACATTGATTTATATATTATTCTGAGTTTACAATGTTGAGGTGGTAGATCTTGTCACTGCCAGTTAAATTCCTGCAGAATCTCAATACTATGTTTGAATGTATACCATAACCATTACATTGCAACCTCACCACATGTGTATAAGAATTACTGGCTATTAGCTTCATGGGGGGTTGTTCTGTTGTTGTGGAAGCATAGAGCGGGCATATGAAGTTTGACAGCATATGTGAATCAAATTTAATTTCTAATCGTAAGGGACAGTGGCTGTGCATTCTTCTTCCTTATTCTTTTTTAGGGGTAAAACATGTCTTCTATTATGCCATGGATTTATTATTGTATAAATGTGTTTGTATTTATACCTTTCAATTTTATGCCTTAACTAATTCAAGATGTCATTCATGTAGAGAACAAGAGGTTTGAAAGCTATGAGAAGGGTAAGTGAATCTGAATATGCAGGCAATTTCACCACAGTTGTACTTATAAATATTTGTCAATTTTCTACATGTGTATTTCATTACATTTATTAATAGGCTATATGGAACTTTTGCATTAAAATGCTCGATAGTGGGGCTGGTACCCATACAGCGGGTTGACCATCAATAGAGCTCACTTGAAGTGCTTCGTTGCAGGCATAGAGAAGCCACAAGCCCTAAGGATTGATTCTAGTTTGTCTCCATGCTAAAAGGTTTTCCAAGTGCTCAATTGCCTTTCCAACGATTCAACATCTTAGCCAACATATTACTAATGAAATATCTATGTAATTTCATTACTTGTCATTAGCAATGCACCAATTTCATCTGTGTCATTAGTTGATTCATTCCAGAACAGTTACAACTCTCCGAGCAGATGGGAGCTGTATGTTTTCTTAGCCATACATATATATTGTCCTGCTAATCAATTCAGAAATAGGAATAACAACTAAGGGAAGGGCCTAAATTCTTAGGGGTAATTTGTGAGGATATCATACCCTTCTAATAATCTTGTTCACCAGCATAGCTGGAAAAACTAGCATGTTCGTGGTATTGACTGTGGTCCTCCATAAGGGAAGGATAACAAATTGGTTAGACAAGAATGTTGATCTACAACATTAATGTTAGTATCTATTTGGACTTAGTATTCAGATTAATATAATTTCCTTATGTTAATATGAAATTGTGTTAAGTCAAAGTTTCTATTTTTTATTTCTTCAAGAACACTTTTGACTAGTCTGATTTCCATTAGGCTTCTTCAGCCTTGATTTTCCCATTTCATAATTCTTCTAAATCATTGACGAAAAGATAATTACTTATCAATCAAAGCAGAATGAAAACATTATTGTAATCAAGAGAGAAAAAGAAAAATTCCAGACAAAAAAATAAACACTATCCTTCTGACCTTGGTCTTCTCTGCCAATGCATGCGAAGATAATCCTAGTCAACATTAGCAGCATACACAATTACAAATTGAGCATAGCAGAAGTTGAATTCTTATTGGACAGTATTTAATTTCCAACATACCATTTAAATGCTTAGACATGATAGTTTGGCAACAAGATTTTATTTAAGTTGTGCAAAAATTTAAACTACTAGAATCTGCAAACGAGCAATTGTTCTATCAAAGGGATTTGTGTCTGATCCATCTCATTACTTTTTACCAATCTACTTAGAGAGAAACAAAGGACATAAGAAATATCTGGGATGCCTGGTTTGGTTTGTCATTCAAACTTGATATTAGGGTGTTAGAAAATAAGACGTTAACATCTCAACTGTGTGGAAATTCGAAACATTGATGCGCTTCAAAATTATACAACCACCAACACCCATTCAAAGTTGTATGCATGAAAAACCATCTCTCAACTATGCAGATTGGTGGTTACCTGGAAGTTGTTCAGGAATTTAACTGGCAGTGACAAGATCTGCCACCTCAACATAGTAAACTCAGAAGGATATCACAACTCCATTGCTCACCACTGTCAAGGTGAGATACACGTGGCACAGTGGGTTTGAATTTGAGGAAAGCACGTTGCTGCAACATGTAAGGGAATGGCTTTAACGTGCCCCTTCTCTTTGCCAATCCAACTGCATTTCTATCTAGAATTGCCACCTCACTAGTGACCATCTACTGCATTGTGCATTTGTGTTTGATGTTATAGCAAACCTACGATTTAGCTCCATAAAAAATGTGATTGCATAGTCTTTGAGGCTAAGAAATTGTCATAATCCTATTTTTTATCTATGCATTTTTTCAACGTATATGATCTTATTTGATAGTGATCGGATTATTTGCACTGTCCTCATTGCAAAAAAATTGTATTTTGACCACTTATTTATTTCTATGAAATGTGACATTAATGTTAGTAGATTCATTTCAGTTCTCAGAGTTGAATTTTTGACCCTATTTCTTTGTTTTCTAAGTTTCATTTCCTTATTTTCTATGCACACTGTAAAGTTAAACGAACATTTTCTTCCCAACAAAATAAAAGGTGAAGCAGAACTTTGGATTAGCACCGCATTATATCCTGCGCTTGGTTCCGAGCACACAAATAAATTTGCTCTTTACTAAATTGATCACATTGACTATTGCTTGGTACACCTCTAAGATCACTGTATGTTGTTAAGAGTCTTAGATTTGTCAAATGGTGAAATTGAAAGCATTTAGAAGAGAACTATTGAAATTTTCGACAAAGCATAGGAACTACTTTGTCTTCTTGTTGCTTTCATTATGCATCTTACTTAGGCTGGTCTTGGATTTAGAGCTGCATTTTTGAATATTATCATTTATAAAAAGCAAACTTCAATTTCAATTGTTTTGTTCTAGATGTCTTCATCTTGACCATTTGAGAAACTTAAAACCCTCATCTATATACGGCGGTCTTAGAGGCATGGTGAGCAATAGTGTAGACAAAGCATTGAATCTTCTATAAAATGCCTCCAAAAATGTGGTTAGCAATGGAGAAGGTGTTTAGCTGTTTCAAAATATGCCTCAAAGAAATGTGTAAGCAATATCTGTAATAGTGGCTTATGTGGGATGGCATAGAGGCAACGAAACATGCCCAGTTCCAGGCCCATGTGTCATTCCTTGAAGAAATGGACAAAACATTAGGGAAACATTCGTACTGCTTTGCCCTCTCCTCATGATTGGACAACCTGTTGAAAATTATTGCTATGGTAAAATAATCCCACCTTCACATATTCTGCAAGACATAGTCCGGACATCTGCAGTATGAACAAGAAACTGTACATGCCATGAACAAAGACACCTAACAGGAAGAATGCCACCTAACACCATGAAGAAAACCCGCTTGCAAAATGTGAAAGCAATATGCAGTCACGCACCCATGTCGTCCATGTGCCCTTTTTTCCCTTTGGACTACTTGAAAACAGGTCCAAATGAGCTTTACTGCAATATATAACTTATAGAGCTTATGTATAACTGGTTTAAAATTAAAGCAGAAATCAATTTATGATTCTTTGTGTCATTCTTTGTGGCTGCTCATTCTTCATTGGATGCTATCATTTAATTGTTGTTTCCTTGCTGGTGAGGTTCCATGTTTGGTTGCTTCTATGCCATACTATGAAAGTCAGCATTTGAAATATTGCTTACGCATTTAATTCATTTTGCACATGCTACACCTAGAAGTCCCTATGCCATATCTAATGGCTCACATGGATTCCCCTTGGCTTGAAACCACTGCCACTTAAACAGTGGTGAATGGGGAGGGAGAGTGGTGAGTGGAGGGGAGAGTGGTGACTTGGGGGGGAGTGGGAGGCGGGCCCCCCCACTTTTTGTCAACCAAATTGACCGTTCTATAGTTGGCCAGCATTGGTCCCAGCCTAGTATGTCCAATCATTGGGACAGGGCAATATATTACACTTCTATTCCTAATGTTTCATCTACTTTTGCTAGAAGCGCACATGCACTTGGAATAAACTGCTCTAAATTCTAAATGCATTATTTCTCTCTTCCAAATGCGTAGTTCTAAAGGAAATATTTGAGGGGAATTTAATGGTGGAAGAACTGCAATGGAGTAAACAATAAAAGCATTGATTCCATTTAAGTGACAGCTATCCAGTGGTGCAGAAGAATTGATTCAGATGTCAAGTAAGGTTGTTCTAAATTGTAGAAGAGAATGGAAAAGCAGAAAGATTTCATGTAAATTTCAACAACAGACATTATGGCTATGCAGCAAGAAGAGAACAACTTTTCTACCCACAGTCTGCACACAAAATTGACAATGGTATGCAAGTTTTCCCCATTCATTTCTATTCATATTTCTGTAAGTTCCATTTCCAACTATGGTTTATATTTTGTATTTTACAGAGATAAAATTTCAATGTTTTTTGTATTGTTATCCTATTAAAAAAGACCATGCAGATGCCATGCAGAAATCAAAAAACTTTTATGGACATAGACGAAGAACAGACCAGCTTCACTGTGCAAAGGGCTATAGACACATTTGACAATGGTACACAAATTTTCCTCTCTCGCTTTGGAGCATTTTCCTGTACCAACATACAAAAGTACATTTGAAAATTTCAATTTACCTATGTTGTTTGTTGTTTCCCATATGGCCTTTGTTTTCATGCAAATTAATACGACAATTGATATATTCACCAGGAAGTTTTCTTCTCTTTTTAGCTTTTTCCAATGTAAAATTTGGATTTTGTACATGCTTAAATTGTTACACGTACTTGTTCTTCTGACAGGCACTTGTTGCTGTTTCCAAATAGATTTATGAAGCTTTGGATCAACACATCTAAAGTTGGTGTCAAGCATGAAGGATTCAAGCTATTGGCATCAATCTTTAGACCCCTTTTGCATTTGCTATGTTAGACCATGTATTCTTTTGCAGTATATATAATTGTACATAGATGCAAATACTGTAAGCAGTAACAATTCCAACTTAATGCTTTTCTTAGGATTGTATAGTACATGCACAATGGAAAGAGATTGTTTGTTGATTAGTCACTAATCTTAAACTTCCTATCATGTTGCAGGTTCAATTGCAATGAGCAACGACACAAAGACTATGCAACACCTACTTACAATTTACATTTGTGGTTACCGTATACTATTCCTTTACAATTGTTCCATATTGGGCATATGGATTGAGCAACTCTACCTATAATTCTTGTATATTACGACATATGCAATTAATGATAGACCTATATATATATATATATGGGCTAAATGTTTTCCAACTGGGTCTTGTATAACATGGATTCTGCACTTATACCTAGCAGAATTATGCTCAGTTTCTAAGCAACTATTTGGATGCAAGAATCATGTAAATACCCAGCATATTGACCAAAAAATGCTCGTTGCATCCTTCTCACAAAAAAAGTGAAGAGAATTGCAAATACTCTTCCACCCCCAAACTTTTCCTTTTATACATTTTCCTAACTATTAGTTCCTCCCTTCCATTTATTGGTCATTATTAAGTTATTCTATTCCTTTTGCCAGATATATGCTCAAATGCACTAATAATAAAATGTTGCTTTTGTTCTACAGGACCTGGGGTGCGTTGGTATTCTGCATTAAGTCATAATCTAATAGCTTCCACATCACTGTTCTCATCGACGTGAGTAATTAATGATCATGACTACTGTATTGTGGCCTTTTAAAAATATGCATTTTATTCCTAGACAACTTCAATACAGGTTCTGTTTTACTCATATGCATTGACAATTAACTGTTGATTTTGTTTTCTAGGGCGTACACTACATCTCCTATAACATACAAGGATATTGTTACACCCCCCCTGTAGACTTGGTGACAAAGGTGTGTAGTAGAATACTAAACTTATTTCTGCTTCACTTGCTTGCAAAGAAAAGAAAAATTATATTCAATTGCATTCTACAGTGCAAGTTTCGCATATTGCTAAATAGTCATTATACTACTGAATAGTCACAATACAACCTGTCTTTTTTGCTGAATAGTTATTGCACTACTGAATAGTCACAATACAGGCTGCCTTCTAGCCAAAAAAAACCCCTATTTGGGCAATATGGTCATAAACAATCCACCCAAAAAACAAAAACTTCCCCTACAGCCAATTGATGTGGAGACCTACACACCAAATACTGAACCACAATTTACATCAATTGATGAAGCTCTCCACAATGCACATTGTTTCCGAATCGATTCATTCAACTACAAAGTAGGTGATTGCCTATTTGACACGATACATGTTTTGCTTCACTCTCGCTATTCTCCAAATCAGCTACGCAATGGTCTTGTTGACCATTTTCTACATCGTCTTCGCAATGCCTGCATGACAGCTTCAAGTTCCTACGAAAATGACTTGCATCCAACATTCCTTAGGCAATTGCATGGTGTAGAAGACAAAAACACATACCTACGTAGAATGAGGCTTTCAGCCACAGAGCATAATAACAATGGTGAAACTGGGCTTTGGGGTGACACATTCTGTTTAAAATGGCTAGCACATTGGTTGGACATACCAATATGCATTTGGTCTGCAAGGTTCAAAAGAAGGTACTTGCATTTCAACAAGGACGGATGCAATCCTATGATATCAATTCTTTTCCATGATACAAATGCTGCTGCTGGACACTTTGAACCTGTGTTTTCACGAGTAAACACATACAATTGCATTCAAAACATTCAGCGACACTTGGCAAACACATATTGCAGTTTCGAGAGCACTTGGACCACAATTGCAAATGCATTTGATACACTTGGCCTTTGTAGGCCTGCAACATTTTTCTGCTACATGTGGCGAAAGCATGTTTGCGGCCATAGCTTTCCTGGTTGATGAACACTTTGACCCAATTGCTTTGCGAATATTCATGGCCCAATCATTAGCAAATGCATTGGCAGTCAAGAACAAGTATGCGTTGGCATGCTTTGGCTCATCTGGTCAGCATACCATAGCAAACAACAATCCTCTATTGCAATTGCAATCATTAGTTTCCAACATTGGAATACCATATGTACAAAGTGGCCTTGAGGGGACTGAATTTTGCATATTATGGCTCTCGCACATATTCCATGCAACAATACACGTATGGCAAGCATCTCTATCGCCTGGTTCAAAAACATACAGAAATAGCAAAGAGCCAAAGAAGAGCTTTAATCTGATTTGCTTTGTAGACAGCTCAAATCATCATCATTACGAACCGCTTCAGCAAAAACAACAATTGACTCATCACATGCATATTAACAGTTCCGTTGCTGTTCAATATATGGCAAATGACTTCAAAATTGCATCTAGTCCTACATTTGAAGGGAACCTAGCTGTTTCAAAAGCATTGTGCAGTTGCCAATCAGATGCTTGCACTGCATCGCACCCCACTTCCACGTACAATATTGCAAGAGACAATACAACTAGTTACATTTCAGCAAGTCTAGATCATAAAAGAACACGAACTTTGCCCATCTCAAACCTACATGTTCGTAACTCTTTACGATGTTTGAAAGCAACAATACGTGGCATAGGTCAACAACAAATGGGCATGCGAAATGAACAAACAACATTCAAAGAAGCTGCAAACCAAATATACAGATCTTCAGAACTTGGTAATTGTACAACAAATACAAGCAAAGAATTGATACACAACCAGAGAATGAATTGTCTGAAAGCAAACATTTCTTCAACAGAGGCCTGCCACTCAAACATTGCAACTGCCACACTCTCTCCGTTAACTGTAGCAACTGCCCATATTGAAACAACAAACAACAAATGCAGGCTTGGGCAGCATCTTGGCCATGAACAGCCACCGCATTTTTTAAAAACAAAATAGAAACCTGCAGCAACACATTCACTAAATGATGTAAGCAAATGCCTGCAACCGAAGACATCTACACCAAACACAAAGAAAAAATCAACATCACATGAGACATTGCACTCTCTTAAAGCTAAAATGCGTAATCGAAACATAGCACACAGAAGCATTGCACAGACAACAAGTTCCACTTCTGTTCCACGTAGTAGCAACATCACAAGTAAAAAATAGTCCTCCAATAGTAGTCCAAATCCAATCCATCAACAATCATTAGATTCTATGAAAAAGCAAATGCAACGCCCACAAGTGCAATGTCTTTTGCATATGCGAAATCGAAATCAGGTATGCACCACAAGTACAGACCTGCCGGATCAGCAATCATTACATTCTCTTAAAAGACAGATGCGCACAGCAGGTAAACATCATACTTTTCACATGCCAAATCTGAAATGTAGATCGTTTGCATCTTCTATAGTCCAGAACACAATCGCTAGTGATCGACAAACAAAAAATAAATGGAAATTTACAAAACCGAACACAATAGAAAAATCCATTGACAGATACTTGCAAAGCATAAATGACACACCTACACAACCATGTTGCCTTTGCGATATGCTTCACTTTCAGCAAAATATGCGCAAGGTTGATCATGCACTTGCTCAAGCTTTCTCTTTGCTTCCTATTCCAACTAATGAAAAAACATTGGCAGTTGGCCAATCTATTTGTAAACAATGCACAAAGGCTATTTTAAATGCAAAGGTTCCCTGTTTTGCTACACCTTGGAGCATAAGACGCAATGCAACAATAGATGTTGTTCAGTCACTGACCTCCCTTGAAGAAAGACTTGTGTCTTTGCGCATTGCTTTTGCACAGATCAGGCAACTAGGATATAAGCGAGCACAATATGGATTGCTTGGGACAATCATCAATGTTCCAGTGGATTTTGATAAAGTGCAACAAGCATTGCCTAGGCAACTAGATGAAAATACAACAGTCGCAGTTAGACTAAAACGGAAGCTACAATATGACAATGCATATGCACAAGGAAATATTAGACCTGCTCTTGTGATGAATGCTTTAATGACACTATCAAGAACACCATTGTACAAAGAACAAAACATCTCCATAAATAAAGACTGGGAAGAGCAATTGGCAAAGAGAACAGCAAAATTGCATATAGATACTGAAACAGAACCAAGTATGGACAATGACATGTCTGAAGATGATCATGAACCCGTATCTGAATCAGTTATACATTGGTTCAATGATGCACATTCAATCAAAGACCTTGACACAACCATCATTGAAATTGCACCATCTGAAGGGTTTAAACCTCTTGGCATTTTCCAAGACACATACGCAGAGGAAATGAACTTCCCAACTTTGTTCTATGGTTCAGCTCGGCCAACTGACATGACTAAAAGCTTAACATACCAAAAGATAGCAAAATGGGAGCTTATGCATAAAGACAATGACTTTGCAAGACACATAACAAATATTTTCTTCAAAGCCATCAAGATAATTATTCGCCAAGTATCTTCACTGGCATGGATTTGCATAAGAAAAACTGAATTAAAGGATAGAAAGTTAGTTGCAAAGGATGTCCGCAATCCAGCTACCCTAGAGAAAATATTAAGATCTCCATTAGGTTACAGAACATTAAAAAGCATCCGCACCTCACCAGACTACCTAGAAAACACCAAAAAAAACATATTTGCAATGATAAGACAATTGGGACCTCCAACATTTTTTGTAACATTGACAAGTGCTGAGCACTTATGGGAACCATTGTGCAGAGCTCTACAACAAATATCCATTCAGCAACAAACCAACTCCAATGAAAGTATAGAGGATAGGGATCTGGACTTTGAAATCAGAAAGAACCCAGTAATTTGTAGTCGGTATTTTAATCATAGAATCAATGCATTTCGAAAAATGATGCTAAAAAACCATGAGCTCTTTGGCCAAGTCATGGACTACTCTTTTGTGACAGAATTCCAAAACCGAGGCAATGAACATGTTCATTTCTTGCTATGGATAAAAAATGCACCTGTGTATGGCAATTGCCTAAATTCTGAAATAGAAAGCTTTGTTGACAAGTACATTTCGTGCAACTCATCACTGCTTGATACAAATCTCGTCAAAATGCAAACACACCATCATACAAAGACCTGCAGAAAATACAGACACTCAAGCTGCAGATTTAGTTTTCCGTTACCTCCCATGAACAAAACAACAATTTTAGAGCCATTGCCCATGCCCCATCCTACAATTAAGGACAAAGCAAGAATATTTTTCAAGCGCTTGGAAAACAAACACTACACAAAAGAGGTTTCATTTCAAAATTTCTTGGACGAATTGGAAATGAATGAAATCGATTACATTGCAATGCTCCGATCAACATTGACACGCAAAATAGTCATGCTAAAAAGAGAACCAGCTGATATTTGGATAAATTCCTTTGCAAAAAAAGTACCAAGCCTCTGGTATGCAAATACAGACACACAGTTTATTTTAGACGCATATGCTGCTGCATCTTACTGTAGTTCATATATGACAAAACAAGACAGAACATTGTCTCTTGCATTTCGGCAATTGCGGCAACAGTGCACTCATGCTTATGATGGCAAAATACAGTTCATACGGAAACTTGGCAATGCATTGCTAAACTACCAACAAATGTCCAGCCGTCAAGCTGCTCATATTGTTCTCTCATTGCCATTGCGTAGATGCTCAAGGAAAATGGTTTTCATCAATACTGCACCACTAGAAAATAGAGTATTCATGTTAAAAAGCCCAAAACTATTAGCAAAGGAGCCAGATGATTCTGAAAATATCATGTGTTCATCTGTAATAGAAAAATACACACAGCGGCCAGAAGCTCTTGACAACTTGTCACTAGTTGAATACGTTGCCTTTTATTCAGGAGCTCAACAAGGCTCCAAAAGAGAGCAACTCCGCAGATCATTCGCTATGTAAGATATAATCCACACATTGACCCTGAGAATTATTGCAGAGAGAAACTCATGTTATATGTGCCTTTTAGAACAAGTGAGCAAACCTTGCTTGTTGGATATGAAACATGGAGTGCAGTGTTCAATGCTAAAAAATCACAAATTGCAGCAATCGAAAAATTGTTCACTGCACAAATTGCTCCTACATGGGGTGACATTGACGAAGCTGCTACGAAGCTGACAACGATATGCACCCAACAATTGACCTTGCAAATGAAATTGAAAAAGGCAAATTGGAAAATGGCATAGAAAAATACGACATCATGAGCGACCTAAACCATATGAAAAGTAGAAAGGTCACAGACTCAATCTCTAAGAAAATGTTTTTAGAGATAGCACACCCATTGCTCCTAAGCAACAAGGAATACTTCAATTTACGAAGACAATTGAACAAAGAACAACAATCGGTACTAAAGGATGTACTAATGGCAAAAAGACTAGTGCCCAATAAACCTTTCTACTTGTTCTTGACAGGTGGAGCAGGCACTGGCAAAACGTTCACAGGTAAAGCCATTTTCGAGGCAATGATCCGATTCTACGATAAACAGCTGGACAGTGACCCCCTCAAACCAAAAGGCATTGTTGTTGCTTCAACAGGGAAAGCAGCATTTAACGCAGGTGGCACCACTGCACATTCAATCTTTCATCTACCATGCAATTCTTCAAAGATGTTACCGCTAGATTCAAACACAGCTGACACGTTAAGCAAAAAGTTTGAGCAGTTGCAAATTCTTCTGATTGATGAAGTCTCTTTGATTGGCTCGAAAATGCTTCACAACATTGATAGAAGACTTCGTCAAATCAAACATACACCAACAAAACCTTTTGGCAATATAGACATCATATTCTGTGGAGACTTCTACCAAGCACAGCCTATATGCGATACTTGGATATTCGAGGAACCAACAATAGACAAAGAGAAAATGCCATACACGTTTTGGGTTGACAATGTCAAATGCTTTGAATTACGCAGCGTGATTAGACAATCAAATCAACATTTCATTTATGTACTTAATCGGGCTAGAACTTCTCAGCAAACTAGTGAAGACATCAGCTACTTGAATGCAATGTGCTACAAGACACCCCCCAATGATCCACGATTTCCATACTTGTTTCACAGAAATTCTGCAGTTGATGAGCACAACAGAAAAATGCTAGACTACTTACCCACAAAGCTCTTCGTTCTAGAAGCAGTGGACAAACAAGATACAACCATTGATAGCATCCAATTTCACTTGGACAAGTCATTCTTGCCTGCAACAATTTTTCTCAAACAAGACATTTTAGTTGAATTGATAGCTGGTAACCTTGACACACAAGATGGCCTTGTCAATGGTGCAGATGGCATTTTTAAAACATATACAACTGACCAACAAGACATTGTGTGGATTCAATTCAATGACCCTGCTGTTGGAAAATCCCGTCATCAAAGAATGCAACATCTATACACAAATTGTATTTTGCCTTCATGGACACCCATAACAAGAATCACTAGAAAAGTTAGAACAACTATGAAAATAGTCACAAGAGCACAATTCCCTTTGCAGCTTGCCTGTGCACGAACTATTCATAGAGCACAAGGTCTCACAATGGACACACTGGCTTTTGATCCCTCTAAAGTGTACCAACATGGTCTTGTTTACACTACTTTATCACATGCAAGGAACATCGAGTCATTGTACCTCATACATAAATTGCAGGAACAAAATTTCAAGGTTTTAGAAAAAGTAAATAATGAGATGCAACGCATCACGACATTGGCAGAATGGAAACTACAACACAGTCTTGCACCTGTCTGTTCAAGCCACTTCAGCCTATGTTCTTTGAATACACGTAGCTTTGCATTGCATGCCCAAGAAATAGCCCATGACTATGACTTGCTGGAAGCAACTGTTCTTTGTTTCCAGGAAACAAGAGACGATGTCCTCGACCATGTCAATTTCCTTAACGAAACATGCAACTGCTATACTGCATTCATATTCATGGTCTACTAACATGTTGCAAGAAAAAAATTTCAATCCAAACTATCCAGACATTTGCAACAAATTATATAGAATCAATAACCATTGACCTGTTGCATCTAGGCACCACTCTACGTATCACAAATTTGTACTTGACACCAAACACACACATTCATGATTTATTCAGCCTAATAGAAAACATTCTCAGCTCATTGCCACCAACCTCCAAATTGATTGTTGCTGGGGACTTTAACATTGACATGCTACAATCCACAAAGACACAAGCACTCCTCCTTGAATTTATGCAACAACACAAGCTGTCACTACTTGTTGACAAGCCAACGACACATGCAGGCAGTCTATTGGACCACTTTTGGATACGCAACATCGAAAGTGGTGTTGTCAACTTCACTATACTAGATACATATTGGACAGACCACTTTGCAATATCTCTTCATTTCCAGCTGTAGTCAAAACATGCTCAATTTTGTCAAACAAAGTGTGCCCCTTTTACAAAATTGATTCCAGAATACCAAGAATGGTACAATTGATAAAGAACAGTTCTCACTTTGCATTTGTAATTTGTAATTTTATTTCGATACTCTGAAGATTGAAGACCAATGCAAATTAAAGCTGATGCACGAATAGCTATTCTCAAGTGTACAAGAAGATTAGACCATCCTGAATGTGGTGAGCATATAGAAATCTTGCCTCTTCAATTAATGATGATTATGATAGATACGATCAAGAAACATAGTTGGGGAATTGAAACAATGCAGTGGATTCTTAGGATCAGAAACTCAGCCATATATCCCATGAACTGTGTAAGTTTTGTTTGTGGTTAATTATGTATTCTAGCAATGATCCGAGTGCTATGGTTATAGGTAGTCACCCAGCCTAATTCATTCCAATTTTGAAATGCTTTTATACTATGCATTTAATCTGATATGATGTAATTCACAATTGACTATCCTGAGTTATGCTTCCCCAATTAGTTATGGTCTATCAATACAATTAATGATTTAGACAGGACTCAACAGAAATGACTATCAAAATCATCTCACATAATCACCTTTAATAGACATATCAAACAAGTTTTTGCATGTTACTTATGAATGTTCAAGGATACATAAGGTTTGCCCAGTATGGAAATGGTTCTTTTGAACTCAGCCTAATTAGGAAAT
Source organism: Sequoia sempervirens (assembly GCA_007258455.2). NCBI lineage: Eukaryota > Viridiplantae > Streptophyta > Pinopsida > Cupressales > Cupressaceae > Sequoia > Sequoia sempervirens. Next base: position 13,935 of record VDFB02063344.1, on the reverse strand, counting down.
TCTGTTTTAACCAAATTCCCTTGCTTCGATGTGGACAAATAGTAATGCAGATGCTAAATGTCTCTGCTTTCTTTTATGTTTTGCATTCATGCACATGAGGGCAGTTGCAGAGTCACCGAGACAGTTTTTTTGTTGTTGAACATTTTGCCATTACTGCAGAAAGACATCCACAGTTATCTGCCTTAGGTTAGCTTGAACTTTCGTTTGTGTTGATGATACTTACTAAATAGTTTCACATTAAATACATGAATATCATACGTTATTGATGGCGGTTGACTGCACATATGTTGTTTAACACTACCTACCTCTCCTTCCTTGGAGGAGAGACACACTGTTAGTGATGAATGTTTGAATATTAAGTAACTTATTAATTTTCCAAATGCTTAATCATTGCGAGATTTGATACCATATTTTTAATATTGATATGGAAACTCATCTTCTCAAAATTTTGCGGTCCCTTCCATCAATTTCTAAATAGCTTCATGTTTCCCCTGCACCGGCAACACTTTCTTCATTGAAAAAATGCTTTTGTACTTAGATCAATTCTCTGTATATGTTGTTTGATTACGCTAAAAGGTTAAACAGTAGGAGATAATTCAGTATCAAACAAAACCTGGCACAGCTCTTGAGCTCTGCTTTCTTTTGCCAAAATCTATCCACTTCTTGAGAAGCCTGCTTTGAGAAAGCATAGGCCATGTGACTCTTAATGATTTCTGTTTAAACCTGCAAATAACAAAATCTATTTTTCTACTTTAAATTGGGCACTCAACAGCAATTATATGAGCATCAAAAATCAGCTTTTCTCTTTTATCCAAGTCTATTCGAAATTTGAATATTCTTCTACTCTGATACAGAATTTTGACACAAGTTTACACAATATGTTTGATTTTGATATTCCACATTTAAATGGTTCTCTAAATGCAGATTTTTTAATTTCATCAAGGCTTGCACTATTGACAAGAAAACTGTGTTGCTACTCCAATCAGATTCACATAACATAAACCTCAGTTTAACAAGTTTGAAAATTCATGTGCTTAGACCCTAGGACAATATTGAATAAAGGGGTTGGGCTAGACATCTGATACCCCATAGTATAATAGTATAATAGTATCTGGCAGTTGTGAATGTATAGACATCTGGCAGTTATTTTCAATATTGTTATTCAAAATGAAAGTAAAACAACTGCCAGATGTCTATACATAAAATGTCAGTCCAATGTGCTTATACCCTAGGACAATATTGAATAATAGTATAATAGTATCAGATGTCTATACATAAAATGTCAGTCCAATCTGCGTTTAAAAACTGTAGAAGGACATATAGATGAAGTCAACTTTCAGTATACCTATTTTTCATTTATTTTCTAAGTGATAAGCTCTTTTAAGTGTTCTAATAATTTGCACTGGCTTCTGCCTCTATGTTACAGCTCTCTTTTTTGCATTGGCTATATAGACTCAAGACTACGGCAACAAGACCCTCTTCAAACTGGTAAATGTCTTACGCTTGACACCAACAAGCTTGAAAACTAGTTTACTTGCTACCAATGTTTTTCATTCAATTTGTTTTGTTCCATTCATTGGCACAGATCTGCTATTGCATGCCCTGTACGAGCATTTGGAAAACAACAATCCCGTTTGCTAGACACCATAACATGGATCATTCAATGGTGCCAGAAAACCTGCCATCGAACAAGCGAAAGATGGATGAAAATATGTACTCACATTCTTAATATACTTTTGCCCTGTCTTAGAATTATGCATTTCACATTAATCCTCACTAGCAACTCCTGCTAACACTTGTCCATCAGTGATGTAGACACCTCTGCCAGTGACGCTGCTTGCTCAAATGAGATTCAAGAACAAGGTCACAGCCATATAGCCACCCCTCGAAATGATGCTGCTCGTTCAAGTCACAGCCAACAACAAAAGAGGCAAGTATTTAAAAACATTCATGCCATATGTAACTTCATTTTTACCAATGTCAGTTGCTTATTCTATTTCTATGATTGCTGCTATTGCAATTTACAGGATGAAGACAGAACCCGTTCAGCCATCAAGCATACTTGATATTTGTACAAAACAATCGGCTGTAGCCTTCGAAGGTGATGTCCTGGTCATCTATGGCCCTGCTGCTACCAACAACCCTCCAACCCAGCCAAAAGTACCAATTCTACATCTTGACTTGGTCAATAGCTATGGCCAAATGACAATAACAGCAAACATTAACAACAGATTGATTGACATATTCTTGCCAAATCTATCGCCCGGTACAAGTATTCGAATCACAAACTTTGTGATTAAAAAAAAATCAAAATATGACAGAGGAGATGCTGATTACTGTCTCCAGTTCACTAGTAAAACCACCATGCAAACCATTCCTAAAGTCTGCAAAGAGCGTAGACTAATACCTGACACAACCATCTCAGAGCTGATTAAATCAAAAGATAGCTATCCTATTGGATCAGTTGCTGCTATTGTTACTGCTCACTATCAAATGCCGACGCAACATGAACTACACATCAGAGATGGAGACACACACAACGACTTAGCCACTGTAAGATATTATGCAATAATCTTAAACCTCACCCTAAATCCTTTTCATCATGCATTTTGTTGGCCATGACAACTGACTAAATTGTTCACTTTACAGATTATAGTACCTAGCAGCTTTACAGCACCCTATGCAAAAGTGCGAATGTTATTGGCATCAGCAACAAAGCCACTGGTACTGTTCAAAAACATTGTTCGCAGCAGACACATAGGCTCAACACTGATGCAAACAACACAGTCCAGGTTCATTGATGAGCTGAATGACCTATGTACTAAAGCTTTCCTGGGGAAATTGGTTTCTACCAGCACATAGGTATCTAGCCTCACAATATTGTACACTTATCTTCAAAAGATTTATATTATTTTAGACACAATGCAATCTATACTAGTTCCTAGAGCAATTTTGTACCTAGATTTGGCAAGATGTCATAATTCATTGACAACCAATCAATTCTGAACATCAACTATTAGAATCATGGTTCTTGGCCCTCTTGTTCCTTGTTTTGTGTTTTATACTCTACTTGTGTCTTCTATTTGAAAAAATAAAATTTCAACAAAGATCAATGAAAGATAAATATAGGGTCTGATATACATTTTATAATACTGATCTAACTTTTCTTAGCCTAGAGATCTCAACAGTGAACAACTATTATACTAGACACTTATATTTTATACTTCTCCATTACTTTTGTTCACTTATATTTTATACTTCTCCATTACTTTTGTTCACTTATATTTTATACTTCTCCATTACTTTTGTTCCATCCAGACATTGCTATGCCTTCTAATGAAATCTGCATTGCCATTCCAGGTAGTTGGCACCTTGAAACCAAAGAATGTCCACCTGCCACCATACCAGCCGGTATGTGTGACTTGTGAACAAAGAGTTTTTCTTACTGAAACAACAGATAATGACGTTGTCCAGTGCGCAACATGCGCGACAACAACAAAATTCCAATATAGGCAATTCCTTGAATGCACAATACACACAACGAATGGAGATCTAGACTGTTACCTACAGAAAGAATTGCTAGAACACAATTTCCCTCAACTTGCTGCAATACCTTATCTAAATTACAAAAGAGACATGTCCACAGTGATGTTCATGCTACGCAAATTCCAATTAGAAGGAACATTTACACTTGCCATGGACAACTGCATTATAGAAATTGTCAAACAAGACAATGCTATCGGACTTCCACCCAACTAAGAAGAGATTTGCAAATTAACACAGGTACTTATTTATTCTGCACAAACTAATTACTTGACTTTTACAAAATGTTGTCTTCCTCTCTCCTGCTAAAGAATCTGTTTTGTTTCAGAGATGCTGGAGGACAAAGTAACCACCAATCTGCATAGTTCAGAGATGATTTTTAAGCTCTAATGGAACCCTAAATTGGGTTTTTGAAAAATCAATCTGCACAGGAAAAGGGGACAGTTTCATCGCTTTTGTGGTTTAGGCAATTTCAATGCTAAAAGCACTCAATTTTGGTACTGAAACGACACAAGGATAAATGCATCTGCAGTTTTTCTGAATAAACTTTTCAGCATTTGGGTGAGACAGAAGTATTGCCATTGAAAACAAAAACAACATTGATTTATGTATTATAGCTTATGGAAATTTGAACATTGCTTGATCTAAGCAAATGCTTTGCACATATTCTCCTCCATGCTTCTTGCTAGCCATTGCTGGGTAGCTTATGAACTCTGAATGTTTCTCAGTTACGTCCTTCAAACATTTGTCTTGAAATGTATCTTCTATCACAGTTAATGATCCATTGGCATCGGACTTCCAATTATATGATGTTGATGCAAGCATGTTGCTTTATTACCTTCTAATTTTTGTGACTTACTTAAATTGCATATAGCGGATGCACTTCCAGGATGTCATCATGACAAACTATAATCATCAGGATTCACAAATTCCTGAATTGTTTTTGTGGTTTGATTGCATTCTCATTATTAAACCATTGAGTAAACAGTTTATTTGTTGTCAAACTTTGACTTGTTTTAAAATCCCAGCATTTTGCTCTTTTTCATCAGAGTAATAATATGAATTTATTTTGAAGATTTATTATCTTTTACTTAAAGAAGTGTTGATGGCAAAACATGGTCTAGTTCTCTGAAGATTTTTTCTTTTTAACTTGTCAACTTAGTTTCTATGGTTGAAGATTCTTCTGATTTTTAAACTATAATTATGTTCTTTTGCATGCAAACAGCCACGCTCATGGCAGGGACTCCAGCTCCCATGAGCTTGTTCTAATCATTGATCTACACTTTGGAACAATTATTTACTCACTAAAGATAGAGGCTTAGGCTTGATTATTAATGCACTAAATGAAGCGTCGGGATTCCAATTTATCTCATACAAATTTCTACATCTCACCATTACAAACAACAAGACCTATGAAAATCCAAAATATAGACCAAAACATTATTATTGGAAAAGAATTAAATGAACCAGAGTAGCCGAATACACCCCCACCCTTCCCCAGGTATGCGTATTCCCGTATCTATACTAGATACAAATATGATACAACTCGGATACATGTTGGATATTGTATCCACATGTGCCCAAAAAAATCTGATTTTCCAATCATTGTCAGATACTGTGATTTGATGACGTGAATCCTCCTAAACTTAATATTAAAATATTTCGTGAATCCTCCTAAATTTAATATTAAAATGTTTCAATTGTGCAATAGTCTTTTTTTTGTTTTCAATAAATAAAACCTACACCATCTAAGGAAGACAAATAAAACATTCTTCTATTTCAGTGAACCATTTTTTTGGGTCTTCATGCAATGCAATTCTACTATTTTTTTTTGGTGTCTTAATTTTTATAGATTTAAGAAAGTTAATTGTTTATAATTTTGTGTTTATATTATGTTGTTTAAACGTTATATATTTTTAAAAAATAAAATTTACTCCTTAAATATAAATAAAATTTATACATATATATTTAATTGTTTATTTTTTACTAATTTTTTTGTTTTTTGTTTTTTTAGACTGCAGGAATGACCAGCGATGCTAGCACGACACGCCCTCCGATACCACGGGGGTGGGAGAGACTAGACCTCGTGACCAACCTCTTGCAACAAGAAAGATTTAGCCAACCGAGCTAGGGCCCCAACCCATTATTTTTTACTAAATTATTAGTATTAAAATTTTAATATTATTTTAATTTATATATACTTATTTGCTTTTAAAGTAATGAAAATCTCCTCTAATAACTTAGAAAAGTATTTTAAATATATGTGTGTATGTTTTATGAATGTCATATCCAACTATATCCATATTGGGGCTCTTAAAAAATCATTGTATCTATATCCGATAGTGTATCCATATTCGTGTCCATGCAACTTTGAAATGAATAGAATGCAATTACATTTTGAGTGTACCAATTGAAAAATGTAATTAAAAATCTTAAGCAACTAGTCCGTCAGGTAAAATAATAGCTCTCAACAATCAAAATCAACACTATGATTGTAATGTCCCCTATCCTAATTTGCCTTAGAATTTGTCTATGGGTCACAATTTCCACAAACTAGGGTTAGGGTTTTCACCTTGTCAAATGAATAGCTCCTTGATGATGTAATCTGGAATAGCTCCTTGATGATGTCATCTGGAATTGCAAATCTACATTCAACCCATGAACAACATACCCAAACGTGCATATATACATTTGTTAGCATTAACCCATGACAACAAATTTATAGATTATTAATAATGCAACCTATTGTGAACTAGGAGTAACATGGTGGGTCCACCTAAAACCATATGCCAAGCCTAAGAGGTTGTATACCACAACTCTCCCCATTGGCGACTTGCACTTGCTTTCCCCATCCACGTCACAACCTCAAAAGACACTTTGCCCACTTACGGGATCAAGCAAGCTCACAAACGCTCTTGGCATTTGCACCCCTGCATGGCCCATCCTCTCCTTAGGATTAGGCAAATCTTGAGTGGGATCTCTAGGCACACACCACTCTTCCCAAGCCCTTTCCACAAAGTGGGTTTTAGAAAATCAAGCACATCATATATTCTATCACAAGAAGTTATTCATTAAATATTCTTATTAACATATAGGCAATATGCATATATATGTAAACAATGAGTTGCAAAAGAATAGTGGTCTGGGGTGAAGAACTGGATTGACTTTCCTTTGTGCTTTGCTCTGAATGTTTATTCCCCTTAATCGATCCATTTGTTCTTGACACTTAGGTGATATCGTTAGTGTGCATCAAATAAATAAGCATCATAATTACTTATAACACTCCAATAATTGGAGCAAGCATCATTATTGCATAATCATATTATTTATATATATAAACATATATATCTATAATTATTATTAATCAATCTGACTACCTTTGCATGTACACATTATCTATATATATTTACTTATCTTATGTATATTTATATATGTATGTATATATATACATACATATACATATATTGCATAATCATATTATTTATATATATAAACATATATATCTATAACTATTATTAATCAATCTAACTACCTTTGCATGTACACATTATCTATATATATTTACTTATCTTATATATATACAAATACATTAATACATACATATATATGTTTACTTATTCATATATGTATATGTATATTAATCATACATACATAAATACATACTATATGTTTATGTGTGTGTGTGTTTACTTATTCATATATGTATTCATTTATTCATATATGTGCCATTCCTATTTAGGTGGAGTGCAGGTTTGCAAGTGTTGTGTGGTTGTTGTGGCAAGGATGAGCTTGGTTTTTCCTCCTATAGAGGTGGAGTGAATTGTTGGATTTTGTGGTATAAGGTTGGAGCCAGGAGTGTGTGTGATGACTTCTCCTATAGAGGTAGAGAGGGAGTGTTAGGATCTATTTTTTCTACCCTTGTGGTTAGCTATGATTTGGTTATTTCTACTAGTGGTTTGAAGAGTTTTATATTCTTGAATGACTGGTGTGTTGTGGCCTGGTTGTTATAGGTGATTTCTATGGGTTTAAGGTCCTTGCCAAAACTGGGTTCTAAAGGGTTGATGGTCCCTTCAAAACCTTTGGGTTCGAGATCCCTATAAAATCTTGTTTGTGTTTGACAGTTGGTTGGCTGCTAATTTGGGTTGTGGTTTTGTCTCTGTTTTGTTGCTAGTTGCTCTTGTCTATTTCTTCAGGCAACATGATCATCCTGGTTTAGGTTTTGGGTCCCTTCAAAACTTGATGGTTTTGATTCCATTCAAAACCTATTTGTAAATGGTTTTGGGTCCATTCAAAACCTATTTTTCCCTCTAATCAAAACAATGACAAATCCATCCAAAAAGTTCTTTTAAAACTTGTTTATGAGTTGCATGAATGTGTTTGATTCATTGGTTAGCCTAAATGGAATGACTAACCATTCATACAGTCCCTCCTTGGTTTTGAAATTTGTCTTCCACTTATCTCCCTCTTTGATCTAAGATATGATGATATCTTCTCTTCAAGTCAATCTTTATGAAGTACTCAACTCCACTCAAGAAACACATAATTTCATCCATCATTGGCAATGAGAAATTTGTACTTGATTTTAATCTTGTTAATGGCTCAAGATTTTGTACACATCCTCCACTCTCCATCCTTCTTTTGTGCTAGTACTATAGGTATCACACATTTATTCAAGGTCTTTCACATCAATCCTTTCCTCAACAACTCATGGACTTGTCTATTCAGTTTCTCATTCTATGGGATTCCTTATTTGGAAAAATCGATTCTAGTATTAAATCCATATGGTGAATCTTCCATTTTGGTTGCAAAACTTCAAGCACGTTATCTGACACAATGTCCTAGACTTTGCCAACAAATCTAAAAATTCTACTAGTACTTCTTCTTCTTCTTTACTAACTCTACGAATCAATGCAAAGAACATATGCTCATGCTTTATACCATCCAAAAATTCCTACCATCTACCAAACAAACTCTTGCATTATTACATACCTTTTCTCTTGCCCCCTTTAAGGAATTCAACTTATGTCGAACTTCATCCTTTGTTAGGGAATATGTGCTAGCATGGTCATCATGGATAACATGCCAATCAAATTGTCATGCCCTCCCTAGTAATAAATAACATGCATCTATACGTATGATGTTACACATTACCTCATCATGGCAATTCCCAATATTCAACTCCACTAAACATTGTTCTTGGCCAAATCTCTATGGTCTTTCTACAAACATGCAATCTAATATGGGTGTGGGTGCCTCTTCCTTTCCAATTGTAACTTGTTAACCATCTCTTCTTAAACAAGATTATATGTGCTACCACTATCAATGATAACATCATAATATTTACCTAAAGCTTTGTACCTTGTACAAAATAAACTCTTCCTTTGAACTGGATTCTTTTCTTCATTCAACAATGTTTTCATAATGACCAAAGTTTCTCCTCTTTCTACATCTTCAAAATGTTTAGATTCATCTTCCTCATCTACATGTACAACTCGTGCATTAACTTAAGGTCTCCTATTTGTCCTTGATGTTGTGAACATTCATAGGCTTGATGTTGTTATTTTCCACATGGGGAATAGGTTCCTCTAAAGCCTCCTCTCCTAGGGCTTCATCTAGATCTTCCTCTTCCTCTTTGTTCACCATTATTCTTGTCATGGGAGTGACAAGAATTATCTCCTCTTTGGTTTTGATAGGGACCAACTTATTCATTACTCTTTTAATCTTCATTTCTTCCTTCATAGGATCTTCCACCATTCCTTCCACCATGACCTATTCCTCTTTGTTGGCTTTCAAATCTTTTATTTAGCTTCTCTTCTAATTTTAGGTAAAATTAATAAGCATATTCTATTGTGGTCATTCTAACCAAACTCAACTCTTTTTAAATACTTGGTTTCAACCCATTTATATAACAAAATACCTTTTCCTCATTGGCCTTTGAATGGACTATTATGATTACGGTCTTGTAGAACTCTTTTGTGTACTCCTTGGAAAACTTATCATCTTGCTTCAAACCTTGCATCCTTTTCAATAAAGATCTAACTTATATTCGATGGGAATAAATTATCTCTTTAACTTCTCCACCATTTGATCCCATCTTGTGATTTTCTCTTTACCTCTTTTATTTCTTTCTAGTTGTACTTATTTCACCAAATTTGGCATGACCTTTAAATTTGGTCTTTGTAAATATGACCCTCTCAAGATCTTCTATCTCTTCGTACTAAAATTACTCTTCCATGTCATTGATCCAATCGATCAATTCTTCAGGAATATGTAAAAACTTCAATCCTTTCCCTTTTTACATTCTTAGAGAGGGCCTTCAATAATTTCACTTGTTCATCGTCTTCTAGTTCATCTTGTTCTTCTTTGTACTATGCTTCCTTCTTTAGCTTCATTTTCACTTGCATCTCCTTGTCTAAGATCAATTCCTCAATGGATCTCCTCTTGAAGTGCTTGAAGCTCTAAAACCCTCTTCTAGTACTACAATATTTCTTCCACCACCATGATTTCTTCATAGAGGAATTTTGATCACTTCTCTTAGAAACCCATAACCCCAAGTTTTGGTGCAAACAACCTCATGTTCAATGATTTGTTTATACACTTAATAACTCACACTTTGATACCACTTGGTGAAGGGAGACTCTCCCTCAAACATAACCTTACATAGATAACAACATTTAGGAATGAAAAACATGCAAAATTATTATACTTTCAATAAATCATCTAAATGTATACAATTAAATGCAATACAACTACCTAGTCACAAGACTTCTATTACATAAATTTGGGTTGCAAGTACATGTAGAAAATTAGACATGCAAGTTTGTGAATGGCAATTATGGCCACTGAAACCCCAAACTCTGTTTTGTGTTGAAAATCAAGCAATCCAATCTCTTCTCATCTAGGATGAATCTCTTTCCATTCATAACCACTTCATATGATTTTTCCACTTGCCAAGAAAATCTCACTTCCATTTTTTGTGCCAAACAAATTTAGTTATCCCTTTTTTCAAGCCTAAGAAAATTTCTAAATTTTAGTCCAACTTTCGGGAGCCATAACTTATTACTCAGGCATCAAATTGACAAATTGTTAACATTGTTGGAAATATCTTGATAAGGGGAAGTTTTGTCAAAGGTCCTAAAGGGAACTTTAGATTTTGGACCATTTTTAGGCCCATCTAGAACCTCTAGGTGCCTCACATTTGACTTTGAATATTTTTAAAGGGATTTTAACGATAAAAACATTAATATCTCACAAATGACAAATGGTATGTAATTATTTATTTACCATTGGCTTCATTTCACCATTTTGGAGCTCTTTGTAAGATTTCATGTCCATATGTGCACAAATGCCAACTTATTAAAATTAGTAATCTTTTATTTTAGCCCTTCCAACTTACTAAAAATAGTAACCCTACTATTTATAGCCCTTATTAAAAATTTATTCACCAAAGCTAACATAATAATTCAAATAAACCATTTTTTTGGGGATGCAATATTGTTCTTACACTATGAATTCTCCTACATTAGAGGTCGAGATTGATAGTGGAGACATTAAACTCCTCTAGCAATATGCTCCTACTTTCCTTGTCCACCATGGGAGTAGCCACATGCAAAATTTTGGAAGTGGAGTAATCCTTGGTCATATGAGACCTTTTTCTTTCCTTTGGCATTTCTATCTTGCTAAGAATAGCCTCTAATCTTAACTCTGGAGTCTCCATTTTAAGGACGAGAAGCCTCTCTTTGAATATTTTATGTATTTACACCTATCCTTCATAGATGTTTGTTTTTCTTTAGGCCCAATGCTAGGAATACCTTATGAAGACCTTTCTTGTTGAGTAGAAATGTGTACATCTTCAAAAACTAGGTTGGGCATACTTTCTTTGTCTTGTTTTTGTAAACTCTCAAAGACCTTTTCAACACTCTCCATGGTTGGAGGATCTAGTGTCTCTTGAGAAGGAGGGGAATCTTTAGCAAGTTGATTCAACAAGGATTTATTGACCTAAGATAGAATGATGGAAACCACTTCCTTAAGCATGTGGGAAAGGTGGGATATGAAATTTTGTGGAAGATCAAGGGAAGGAGGGAGAGAAATGAATGGGATGGTAAAGGAAATAGTGGACTTGGTAAATTTAGGAGGAATAGAAGGGGGTGAATCTTGGGTGGTAGGAGATGGATTAGGGGTAGAACTTATAGTGATTGGTGCAATGTAAGGAATGAGGATGAACATGGAGATATCCACAAATATCTATGGAAGGAGGTGAAGTGAAGATGGTAGGACAAATGCCAAATGCTAGGGGAGATGTGGATATGGGAGGGAAAGGTAGAGAAATGGAAATGGAAGGTACGAAGATGAAGAATGACCCTCTTAACTTTCAAATTCAAGCTCAAAACAACAAACTTCACCTTTTTGGCTCTTTTTACTAGTGGCTTAGCATCTTTGGATGGATTAGCATTTATTTTATATACTCTAGGATTTGCAATAGGATGCCTATCCTCATCCTTTATCTTCTTTGATTTTGCCTTGGTCTTGGAATAAATTCCTATCTCACCTTCTACTTGCACCTTATCATGCTCAACTCCCTCTTTTGTTTGTTTTTCCTCTTCATCTAAGGAATCTTGCTAAAACTCCTCCACTTGCTCAAATATTAGTTCCACTCCTTTCTCCACAAGGGTAGAGGATTGGGCTTCAAATATAGTAGACTTGCTCAAATATAGTGAAAGTCAAAGTTAACTTTGAATTGTACACGCACATGTAATCCACATGAAGTGAATATGATAGTTAACTTTCAATGTTAATCATGCATGCATACAAACTTCCTTTGTTGTGATAATCACAACAAAGTGAAAGTGAAAGTTACCTTTGAATTGCACAATAGTTAACTTTCAATGGTAATCATGCATACATGCATACATGCATGCAATACATAAACACAAACACACACACATACATGCATACATACATATATATGTTTACTTATTCATATATGTATATGTATGTTAATCATACATACATAAATACATACTATATGTTTATGTGTGTGTGTGTGTGTGTGTGTGTGTGTGTGAATTTACTTATTCATATATGTATTCATTTATTGATCATTATATTCTCCCTTTCCAGCCTGTTATTTACTTCTTTAGCAAACTTTCTTTGTTCTGATAATCACAACAAAGTCAAAGTCAAAGTTAACTTTGAATTGCACACACACATGCAATCCACATGAAGTGAATATGATAGTTAACTTTCAATGTTAATCATGGATACATACATACATACATACATGCATGCATACAAACTTTCTTTGTTGTGATAATCACAACAAAGTGAAAGTCAAAGTTAACTTTGAATTGCACACACACATGTAATCCACATGAAGTGAACATGATAGTTAAATTTCAATGTTAATCATGCATACATACATACATGCATATGTACATGTATGCATACATAGATACATGCATCCATACATGCAATACATACATGCAATACATGCATACATGCATACATACATACATACTACATACACACACACACACACACATACACACATACACACACACACACATACACACACACACACACACATAAATGCATGCATACATACATACATACATGCATACAATACATACACACATACATGAATACAATACATACACACATACACATACACATACACACATACACCCACACATACACATATACATACATACATACATACACACACACATACATACACACATACATACTACATACATACACACATACACATACACACACACATACACACACACATACATACACACATAAATGCATACATACATACACACATACATGCATACAATACAAACACATACATGCATACATGCATACAATACATACACACATACACATACACATACACATACACATACATACACACATACACACACACACACACACATACACACACACATAAATGCATACATACATACATACATACATACATACATACATGCATACGGCTGCGTACAATGCATACACATGCGCATACACCCACACATGCACATACATACATACATACATACATGCATACATGCATACAATACATACACATACACGCATACACCCACACATACACATAACATACATACATACATACATACACACACACACACACACACATACACACATACAAACACACACACATACACACATACATGCAATACATGCATGCATGCAATACATACACACATACACACACATAAATGCATACATACATACATACATACACACATACACCCACACCCACACATACACACACATACATACATGCATACAATACATACACACATACACCCACACCCACACATACACACACATACATACACACACACACACACACACACACACACA
>VDFB02063343.1:0-16881 GCA_007258455.2 Sequoia sempervirens | reverse complement strand
GTGATTTGTTGAAATATTCTGGGATGAGTGCCAAAATATTTGAAGGAATATGCCTTCGTTGATTGTCGAAATTAGCTCACTGGATAAAATAGCACAACGATACATATTCCTTACTGGAGATTTTGGGGATGTAGCTACCATATTTTAGTGGCCTATTGTGTTTTATTTGGATGTTGGTGTGTTATTTCATCCGACAGCTGGTATGGGGCTATTACTAAGCAATCGACAAATTTCCACTAATAGGCTATGTTGTTGTTGATCTGTGGGGAAGGGGTGACTGGTGGGCCCGCCCTATTGTGTCATCCCTACAAATCCCTTTTCTTTGTAACTTTTTTCTTTTCTTTTTTTGATATTTTCTTTTTAAATATTATTATTTTTTATTTTTATTTAAAAAAATAACAATAATGAGTTTGGTAAAAACTTGTGATCTACGCACTTGCCGAAAATGTAATGGAAGTAGGTGCATATAGGTCTATATGACCATATGTCCGTACAGATTTTTGTGCCTCTACTGCTTTTTTTTTTGTTTTTTTCAACTTTTCTAAAATTAATGAAACAACTAGCAATCCTTAGGTTTTTGTCCATTTCAGACGCAACGATGATGCCTATTTTGCCTCAGAATGAGGAAAATTTTCCCTCAAGGTCGAATCATTTTGAATTTGGATAAGAAGTCATAGATCTAATGCTTCAATACCATGTTGAAGTTGATAGTTAACCCCACAACTCCCATAAATCACCTGTAACCAAAAAACCTATCACAAATGAGAGATTAAAGAAATTGATTTGTTATGCAACCAAGAGAGAAAAGATTGATCTACAAAAGAATTTGATATGCCTTTTGTATTGAATAATGAATACCTGAATAATAATTACAATGAATGATAAATCCTTATAAAAGGAAAAGGAAAACCCTAGATGAGGATTTGATTAGATTGTGACAAGTTTTCTAATCTCATGCAATGAAATTAGTAAGGGACTTAATAATTAACCTATATTTAGCCCAATCTAATAATAAACACTCCTAAGGTTAGCTTAAGTGAATAAAGTAGTAAGAGACTTAATAATTAATTAATTATCAGGTGATTTCCTAATTACTCCAATATATGATAAGTGTCCTCATCCTATGCTATGAGACAAAAAAACATAACCTAATAAATTTTTTTTCCCTAAGTTTAGCTTAAGTGCATTAAGTAAAAGGGGGGCTAATATTTAATTAATGACTAATTAATTACTAGGTGATTACCTATTTACTCTAACACCCCCCTTAAGTGCAACTTAGGGAGAAGCTAAAAATATAATGAAGAATGCAAAGATGGATGCATGAATGGGTCCCAACTGCAAGGCTTGATGGGGTACCCATGTACAAATAAAAAAATATCTCATAAATAGAAAAAACAAGAAAAATCATGCAAACAACTCTTCTCAAAAAGAAAATAAATAAATAAATGCATACATGTGACAAAATAATGTAGCACTTAACATGTTCCACCAAGTATTGCTTAAACCATATAAGAACAATCAAGATCCCCCCATAGGAGAGAAAAGAAGAGACGCTAAACCTTCCCCAACAAGGAAGGAGCTTCTGTGAGAAAAGTGAATGCTCGAAGAAGAATACTAATGATGATGCAAAATCGACAAACAATGTTCCTCCCCTTAGGAAGGAAAAAATCCAATGGCCAATGTAGAAGTAACTCCCTAAAAATATATGGGATAAAATGCCTCATGATCTGTGCCACAAAAAACTACTCAAGTGTCCACATGTTAGAATTAAAAGATGTCACATGCAATGAAGCAAATCCAAATAGTTATGAAGATCCCTATAGAAAAAATACAAAGGAAATGATGAAGTGATGATAGGTGGGTTGTAGCTATCATCAAAGAGGAATCAAATATCCTCAATCATGGACCCCCAATATTTGCAATGTGAGAACCAACAAATAACTTTGTATCAAAATTGAAAGAATAGAAGCATCCTACTGAATTGAACTAATATTTGAAAATGTAAGAGGTGGAGAAGGTGGAAGCTTAACATAAGGATCATGAAACCAGGTAGGTGGAAGTACACGGGTTCAAATGACCAAACTTCTTAGATATTTGATCAACTCTAGATGCATGTGAGTGTAAATCAATCAATGGAATTTCAAGATCATTGAGATCAAAGCATGAGAAAACATATAATTGAGATGCTTGATCAACAATCCCAACTGCAATAATCTCTCTACTCTTCAAGTCTCTGATAAGCATTGAATTATGTGTGAACTCAACTATCTTCTCTTCCCCCTTGTGTGTAATACAATAGATGGAAAGGAGATTTGAGGATAGTGAAGTTACACAAAGTACATCATGAAATGTGACATCATCAATATCAATAGATCCTTTCCCACAAATTCTCATATAAATGTCATTCCCCATCATTATATTTGGTAAAATGCAATTTTCATATGAAGAGAGCATACCTAGAGATAAAGTCATGTGATGTGAGGCTCCTAAATCAAGATGCTAATGATTGGATTGAATACTAGTGCATGAAAAGTTCATGACCTTTTATCTTGTATGTTATTCTCACCATACTAGCTAACCAAATTGTGCAAGTGATGGTGCACATGAAGGGGATGTACTAGATGACATAGATGAAGGCAACTGAATATTACTCTTCTATAGAAAATGTTTTAGCTCATCAATCTTCTTTGCATAATATTGATTCTCATCATGTCCCAAGTTTACACACATTTTGGTCTCTCCTTCTTAGATGATTCCCCTTAGAAGAGGAAAAGGACTCAAAGATATCTTGTGAATGTGATTCCTTTGGTTGTTCATTACGTTTAGAATTTTTGTGTTTCTGTTTCTTGTCTTTGTTATTTGAAGCTTTTTGATCTTTGGTTCCTTGTGTTGCAACAAGAGCTTGTGGTTTGGAATTGTGATGTGGGAAAAAGGGATTTAAGATCTAAATCATAATTTCTCCTACATTACATTAGAGAGAACTAAAATTGATCACATACACCCATTTGGATACTAACCTCAATGAAAGAGCCAAATGATGGATCCAGGTTTTTGGTTATTTCCTTTAGGATAAATTGGGGTTGAATGTTGATTAAGGACTAATTTTATTTGATCATGCAAATGTATATCTAGGTCAACTATGAATCTACAAAAAATTGATACAAATACAAAAAAAATTAAAACTGAAAGTTAGGAATTGCAATGGCATAGCAGAGTGCATATATTGAAGAACCTAGTATAGAAATTAGGGTTCAACTTGCTTGGATAGGGGCACTACTACCATAGTCTTGAGAATGAAGATCTCAGGAATTAGTGAAAAAGTATTAGATGGTCCCATTGTGTAGGTTTCTCCTTCTTGGAACCAACTTCTAAACTTCATCTGTTGAGGATTAATTCCACTTGCCCTAATTCATTGAAGTATGGAGCTTAAATGCTTGATCTTACAATTAGGTCTTCGATCTTCTCCCAAATCCACTTCAGATCTACCACCTTCACAAAAGAGAGGGGAGAAAGGGTTGTACTATAAAGGGGCTTGACTAAGTCAAACACCATTTTGGTGTTTTCACCTCCACAATAGCTATGATGATGTAAAGAGTGCTTACCCTTGGTCAGGCAGAGGAAAAATGGATAAAACAAATGATAAATTGATAAGTTCTACAAATTTTCACTCATATCTTCTATCCTCGATGGATTGAAGTCATTGTACTCATCTCATCCAAGGAGAATTGGTTGCTTTATTAAAAGTCCTACAAGTGTTATAACTCACAAAAAAAATGAACATAAAACATGCATAAAATCAAATATGAACTTGATGCATTGCAAACATGAATCTTGACTAATAAAAAGTGTTGTAAACTTTGCTTATTCTACTCTTGAATTTTTTTTAGGATGCACCATTGTATTTCCAAAATTTCTAGGATTTCAAATGGTGAAAAAGACTTGTATTTATATTTATTTCTTTATTTTTGTACAATTAATTATCAAATTTTGACAAATGAAATTGGATTTGTAAATGTTAAAATGTCGACAATGACATTTAAAATTGAGCCAAAATAGGTTAGATGATGGTAGTACCCACATCGTCTAGCCCAATTTTGGGGCTTTTGTTACCATTTGATGAGCATTAAACATTAATTCCCAATTTTATTTTGATTTCCAAAAAATGTCCATAAAAAGGGAAATTTGAGAGCATTATTAGGTCTAGACACATAAGGGGAGCTAAACCTAGTGTGAAATTGTTAGGGGTGACAATTCATGATGCTACATGAAGACTTCAATGTGCCCATTTGTACCAACTTTGTTTTCTCTCTAATAAGTGATGTAGAAAAATCATCAAGGGAAGGAATAATAAATCTAGTACCAAGTTCATCTCTAGTAGCATAAAAGGTGGAAACAAAAAAATAATAATCAAGACCAAGCTTAGAAAAGATGGAAATAATCAACTAAGAGTTATGCTTCTCAATACCACATTGAGTCAACTATAATTTGAGAGAATTGAGTTTGGTGATGAATTCCTAGATGATACCAAAATTTGTAGGATTCAAACTAATAAGTTTGTTCTCCAACTAAAATCCTCTCAATTTATCTTTCTTCCCAAACAAGGACTCTAATTGTGTCTAGATCTAATTTGGTGTTGTGCAAGTTTTTCAATATGAAGGAGAAGATCAAGATAAATAGACATGCATAATGTCCCAAAATCCTCATCACATATGTTAAACCATTTTTTTTGCTCTGTAGCTCCTATTGGTTTATGTTTTGTACCAATGGTCACTCTATATAACCCTTGTTTTTCAAATATATCTCCATTTTTTTTTTCGCCCATAGTATTTGTATGAAGTGTGTGGAGATATGTGGGTTGGATACATGATTTTTGATTAAAAAATATTGAATTGAAAGAGAAACAAGATAGATCCTCACAATGCAGGAAAACAACTTCTTGATCCAAAACAATTGGCCATGTTTACATATTTTCTAAGAAAATAGCCAAAAAATGAAAATCTGATATATGATGAAAATAATAGATACTTGGTAATATTATATAAAAAATATGTCTTAGATTTGTGTAGAGTACTGAACCAACATTCTACTAATGCAAGAATTGTAAAAAATGAAGATCAAAGTCAAAAGTAATGACCCTAGAAGTGCAAACAACTTGATATGATTTAAAATGTTAATAAAACTCACCAATAATAGAATCTATAAAAATAGTAGCACCATTGAATTGGGATAGAACTAGCTTTCCAACGATATATGGTTTTCCAAAATCTGAATTCATATGCCCAAGATATACCTGCTTTTACTCAATTTATCCAATTTGGCGTAGAAAAGGAGCTGGGGGCTAAAAAATAGCACTTGATCATATGTAGATCAAGTGCTAGCATGTAGGGTCTAGATTGAGCCCCTAGTTGTCAATATGACTAGTGGTTGGTGCTCAAGGGCTTGGTAGATGAGTGGTGAGATAATGACCAACTAGTGGTGAATCTTTGCCAAAATATTTCGGCACAGTGTTGATGACACTTGGCAAAACTCTGTACATGTAGAGTACAATGGTGATAGAATTGTACATTAGAAAATTTAATAAATTTTGCCACTATTATTATCATTTTTTGGAATTTTGTATAGACCCCATCATTAATGGTTTTGTACTTGTATGATATCATATGACATACATATCCATACAATCATATGGATTTCGTATGATCATACAGATTTCGTATGACTATACATATTTTTGAGGTTTGAAAATAGTACCCTAAAAAAATCACCTAAAATTTTACCAACTTAGATTTTGATGATTTGATAGTTGATATTAGGTTTTTTTGGGAATTTTTAATGCAACGATGAAGTCTATTTTCTCCAAGATGGATTTATTTTTACTCAAGACTAGATCTCTTAAAATTTGAATAGGAAATTGTAGATCTGGTGCTTTGATACCATGTTAGAGTTGATGGCGAACCCCATAGCTCCTAGAAACCACCCGTAACCAAAATTCCTATAATAAATTGAGAGAAAAAGGAAAATGGATTTTCTATTCAACTTCAAAATTGTATTGATGCAAAATAACTTGAATGAATGATTAAAAATGAATGAAATATTATGAAAATAAAAAAGAAAACCTAGATCAAACCTAGGTGAGAATATCACTTGATTTTGACAAGTGTCCTCATTTTATGTTATGAGACAAAAAAACACAATGTAATAATGAAAAATATTTCCTAAGTTTAGTTTAAGTGCATAAAGTAAAAGGGGACCTAATAATTAATTAATCCCTGATGAATTACTAGGTGATTACCTATTTAATCTAACAAATCCTTTGAGAGACACCACTTTTCCTCTATCACTACCTATGAGAAAATATTTGGTTGGACCCCTCATCTTCAACCTTCTAGCCATCAAGGTGGGTGGTCTCCTTCTCCACATCATGCCTCTATGTCCTCTTAGTGGCATGGGTGGGCCCCTCTTTACTAAAGTAAATTCCCTCAAATTGAGCTTGCTATCTCTTTGTTGAGATCTATCTAGAATAAAATGTAGAAAGTTCTTGAGGAGGATGAAACCTAAGTGTAGAGAAGGGGGATTTGCTACTCATGAGTCTTATTCTCAAGAGATTCCCAAGGGGTGAACTACCCTAAACTACCTCAAGGAACAAAGCGAGAGTTTCAAAATATAAAAGAGCAAGCCACAAAGGTTTTCTGGACGAATTGATGAGGTCTTGGCCAAAGGATGACAACACGGAATGAAGACAACAGTGTGGCACGCTGGAGTTCAAGAGGTGCGTTGGCATCTTGTACAAACCATAAACCAATTTTATCGTAGAGAACACAAAGCAACTACTTCAACTCTGATTGCTAAAAACCTTAGAATGCAAGAAACTAGCAGAGTATAACAAAACTTAAATAAAGAAGTATAAATGATAAAGTTAAATAGGATAAGAGATAGAAATTTATCACATCAACCCAAGTAATGAAGCCTCCAACACATGAATATCTTCAATTCCTACATGTGTCAGATTGAGAGGAAATGTTGGGGCTATATAGGGGTTTACCTTAGTCAAACCCTCGTTTTGGTGTTCCCACCTCCACGAAGAGCTAGATAGATAGAGAAAGTGAACAAAGCAAGTATGAAGTGATAAAAGAAATCCCCGCTCAAGGAGGAGAACCCATATCATGAAATAGAGATGCAATAGATAGGGGATGTGTGAAATCCCAAGATGCTTGCAAGCATGAAATACGGGAGATATCAGCTACAAGGCTTAAGGAAGCCAAAGGGAGAGGAAAAGATGAAAGAAAGGGTTGTGAGAGCCAAGAGAGAGTTGCAAAGAGTATTGCCAAAATAGCTTGAGAGTGATGTTGTAGCAAGTTGGATGTAGTTGTGCAAGCAAGATAGCAAGAGCCAGAGAGTATGTCTAAGAGGGATAGATCAAGAAGAAGACCAAATGGATTGAAAATAAAACTTTTAAGGAGAGAAGGAAAAGAAGCTTCTCGAGCTACTACAAGGTGTATTGTGCCGTTACCACCAACAAAACTTGTTGAAAAGTGGAAAAAATTCTCAGGAGCAGTCATTTAATTGAAATGTCGTAGGATGCTAGTGTGGCACGAGGACGTCCACTCGACACGCTAGTGTCTAGACACATCACACTACAAAATGACAAGAAAGGGAAAGGCACAAGGATTAATGCAAAGCTGACGTGCAAAGGGCAGTTGCTGAAAAGGGGTCCTGAGCATACTAATAAGGGAAAATACTAATGTAAGGGACAAAATGAGCCTACATAAGTGTTAAGGGAGTGGACACCAAAGTGGATATAAGAATGCATGTTAAATTGCAAGGGGTACAATTTTATGACATTACATTTTGGACCCACTTTAGCGGGCATATGAATCTATGCTAATATGCACGCTAAAGGAAATCTACTAAACATAAGTAACATCATGATGCCAAAAGGATACTGTAGAGGAAGCAAATAACTCTTCAAACCAAGGAAGTGTGCCCCTAGGCTAAAGAAATACAAAACAAACACATTAGATAAGAAAAACCTGCACAAGACAATGTTAGAACAAAAAAATCCATTACACCACAGGGTTAGAACATAAACACACACATACACACACACACACAACAAACTAAAGGATTTGAGTAAGCAAAGTGAAAGAAACCTCTATGTAAAAGGTTATCTCAGTACTATGCGTCGTCCCCAAATTAAAAAAAGAACAACATATAGAAGAATTCTTAGACAAAGAGAAGAAGGTAAGGATTGATTGCTTAAAGAGAAGAATGCACCCAAAAGTCAAGGAAGCAACCAATATTGAAGAGAGGAGCATATACTTAGGATGAAGAAGATGTAGATCTTCGATCCGGTATACACAATTGAGAAGAAAGAGGATTTAAGTGAGAGATGTAGAAGCTAGAAAGGAATGAAAAGTCCAAGAGAGACGGCTCCACAAATCCTCGAACCCAAGGAGAGTTGAACAAATACACCGTAGATCCACAAACCTACATAAGGAAAACAAAAGGATTTGTAGGTACTCTCTCCTACAGAGTTGAACAAATTGCACCTGAGGCTCGTAGACCAACAATGAACAAATATCATAGGATGAAAGTGCTTTATAGGTCCTTAGACTTGCAAAGAAGGTGCCCCAAGTACTCTCTCATGAGGGAAGCTTGATGTAGGGTAATCCACAGAGTCAAATTGGTCCTTATAGGTGCCCGGTCTTGCAAGGTTGATTGAAAAGAAACTTCACAGGAACACCTGCAAAGCAACATGTTAATCTGTAGACTAAACATGTTAGGAAAGTTTGATGCAAAGGAGCTCTACAGGTTCTTAGTCTTGCAGAGCAAGACTAATCAGAGAAGCCTGTGGCTACTGCAAGCTACATTGTAGGATGGCCACAAAAAAGACAAGTCTGGTCAGGCTGCCCCCAAGCTAGACGCCAATGAACTCATTCGAGAGAAAAACTTTCAAAGGGGAGTCCCTTGGGAACCCTTCAAGAGAAAAATGGGTCCACTTAAGATACACTCCAATTGAAAGATAGAGAGAAGAGAGGGGGTCCTTTAAGGGGGACACACATCTCCAAAATAAGTTATCACTACCCCCAACATATAGGGGAGGAGAACCATGCAAGATGCTTAGAACATACAAGATAGAGGTAGACCTCGATATCACTTGTCATTTGAAGAAGAAGAAGGTGCATTATAAAATAGATGAGTGATGATACCAAAATCAATAACTTGTTTCATTTTATCCTTCAAGGCCTTACATTCACTAGTGGAATGGCTAAGCACTCGATGGTATGCACATAAAGAATATTTTTCTTTATCATGCTTATGAAATTTCTTAGGTGTAGGAGAAGGAACAGTAATCAAGTGGGATTTTAGAAGCCTCAACAAAATATGCTCTTGCTCAGATAAAGAATTAGGAGCAGGAAGCAACCCTTTCTCTTGTGGAGAAAAGTTTGACTGCTCACAAGAAGAAGACATGAAGATAGCATACAATGGAGGATGAATTAATCCAAGAGAGTGAGGTTGAGCCGAGCTCATTTCATTCAATCATGGCTTCTATTTAGATTGTTCATTCAAGAAACCAAGCCCCAAGTTATGCTTTCAAGGTGCAAATTCTATAGGGACTTGAATGCCTTGTTCATTATGCCCACAACCTTTACACTCATAGTCATATTTAGAGACAAGCTTAAAGCCATGGCCATAATGTGTCTACAAATATTGAGAAGGAGGAGGATCTTCATAGAGAGTATTATTCCAACAATGGGTATTATACTCCTCTACATGATTTACATCATCCTTCTTGACATTAATTCCAACATTAGCCTCTTTAATAGAAGTGCAATCATCTTTCTTAGAAGGAGGAGGATTGACATTACAGACATTACAACTATTGCTTACATTATCCCACAATACAGAAGAATAATCATCTTTTATGGCGGGTTTGGATGATGTTATTGGAAGGCTTGAGTGGATCGGGTCAATTTTGTATTCTCCAATGAAGGATTATGTAAATTCTAGAGAACCCCAATCATCACCAAGACATCCATTCTTTTGAGAAGATGTAGAAGGAGTAGACATAAGATTTCTTGCTTCAAAAGGATCTTCTTTAGGGACATCTACCTCAAGAGTATCCTTTGTAACAAGTACTACTAGAGTAGATGTCAAGACATTAGAAGATACCAAAGGGATAAGAGTAGGCACAACTGAAACCTGATCGACAACTACCATCTCACATAGATGCATAGCCTCAAGGTCAACCCTGACTGTGACTACTCAATTATTGCTAATGAACTTAATAGATTTATACGAGGTAAACGAGACTGCACACATAGCATGAATCCACGATCTACCAAGAAGAAGGTTATATGGTAACTTTCCTGACATAACATATACAAGGGTGGGTACGGTAATGGGTCCCAACCTCAAAGGAAAGACTATGGTACCTAGGTCTTGTCAACCCACATTATCAAACCCATGAATGGCAACAGAAGAAGCATTAAGAGAAGATGAATCAATATTAATCTTAGGCAATAGATCAATGCTACATACATTGAGCGTTGAACCAACATCAATGAGAGTACGTCTAATGCCGATAGTATTAATATTAACTATAATCATTAAAGGATTTTCTTGTTTCTGCACATTTGAGGGTGGAAGTTCTTGTAGATAGAACCTGATATTTGACGAATCTACAAGAATATGAGCCATCAACACATTAACATTTGTCAGCCTAGCAGAGGCAAGCAAGAGGATATTTTGCAAGGCTTCTTGAATCATACCTTGGTAAACCAGAGTAGACTGAAGCAAGTCCCACAATGAGATCTTAGCTGGAGTAACTCGAAGTTACTTGACAAGATTGTAATCACTAGGTGCTTTAGTTGTAGGTTTAGGTGCTTGAGGAAGTCTTGGTTACTTATTCTTATAAGTATGGGCTACCACTCTATAAGAGGGAGTGTTAGAAATATCAAGAGAATCACTATCAAATGGGACACCGTCAATAGAACAAATCCTTTGAGGAGAAGGACTAGCTAGAGTCAGATAAATGACCGGTATCTTAGGCCTTTGAGGGGCAACAAAGACATAGATTACATTTACAAAATCATCGCAACTTGTGGAATAATTATTTGAAGAAATATTCTCAACATCAATCCAGGGAGGATTAAATGTGAAAGGAGCTTCATCATTTACTGATACATCATCTCTAAAAGAGAGTGTGTTGGAACAAAGATGGGAATCATCATTCACAAATGTAATGTCTCTAGAAGATAGTGCATTGGAATGAAGAGAAGGTAGAGTAATATTAAGAAAGGTATTAATGATTTCATCCTCTTGCGCCAAAACATCCTTAGAAGGAATCTCAGGAGAGGGATCAACAAAGAATAATAAGAAAGGAGAGAAAAACTCACTTTCACATGTTTGCAAGAGAACTTCTTGAAGCTTCTTAATAAAGATGGAAATAGATAGAAGGAAGAAAGATACAAAATACATTTTGAAATAGAGATATAGACACGTCGGTTCATCCAGAGCAATCCAGGGGTAATAGAATTGAGAAAAACCAAAAATCAAGATTTTTAGATTTTTTCGGTATTTTCTAAGTTCTAGTAATTTGCATTTTCGGAGGTCTTTAGAGCAGAATTTGTGGTCTAAACTTGCGTCTATCCCTTAAATTTGGGTACCAAAGGCATGATATTTTAGGGAATGAATTAGTCCTCTTGGAGACTTTTCCAACAGTGTAAATGGTTCTGAATTCTAAGCACCGAGTCAAAAGTTATGACCCCACCAAGTTGGGGTAAATAAATTCTTAGCTTTTTGAAAAAAGTTGTGATTCACGTCAGGTTCACCAAAATGTAGAGAAGGGGGATTCACTACTCATGAGTCTCTTTATTCTTAAGAGATTCCCAAGGGGCGAACTACCCTAAACTACCTCAGGGAACAAAGCGAGAGTTTTAGAATAAAAAAGAGCAAGCCACAAAGGTTTTCTCTCGATGAACTGACAAGATCTTTGGCCAAAGGATCTATTAAACGTGGAAATGAGGGATGACAACACAACATAGATGGTGTCACAGAGGTGTGCTAGTGTCTCTTACAAACTAAAAATCGAGTTTATCACAAAAAACAACAAAGTTTCTACTAACAATCTGATTACTAAGAACTTACAAAATGTGAGAAAGTAATAAAACATAACATATCTAGAAGTAAAGTGAAGTAGATGATAAGACTAAAGAGGATAAGAGATATAAACTTCTCACAATAGTTCCCAAGTAATGAAGCCTCAAACACATGAATATCTTCACACCGCATGCAGATCAAGAGGAAATGTTGGGGCTATATAGGGGTTTTCCTTAGTCAAACCCCCATTTTGGTGTTCCCACCTCCATGAACAACCAAATAGATAGAGAAAGTGAACAAAGCAAGTATGAAGTGATAAAAGCAATCCCCACTCAAGGAGGAGAACCCGTATCATGAAATAGAGATGCAATAGATAGGGGATGTGTGAAACCCCAAGATGCTCGCAAGCATGAAATAAAGGAGATGTCAGCTGCAAGGCTTAAGGAAGCCAAAGGGAGAGGCAAATACGAAAGAGAGTGCTATGAGAGCCAAGAGAGAGTTGCAAAGAGTATTTCCAAGAGAGCTTGAGAGTGCTACTGTAGCAAGCTAGATGTAGTTGTGCAAGCAAGATAGCAAGAGTCAGAGAGTATGTCCAAGAGGGAGAGATCTAGAAGAAGACCAAATGGATTGAAAATACAAATTTTAAGGAGAGGAGAAGAAGGAAAAGAAGCTTCCTGAGCCACTACAAGGCATTTTGGGCTGTTACCACCGACAAAAATTATTGACAAGTGGCAAACATCCTCGAAAGCTCACATAACACTAGTGCAGTGCATGGACGTCTGCGCGGTACGCTAGTGTCTAGACACGTCACGCTACAAAATGATGAGAATAGGAAAGGCACAAGGTTTGACGCAAAGCTGATGTACGAAGGGTAGCTGCTGAAAAGGGGTCTTGAGCATCCTAAGAAGGGAAAAAGGCTAATGCAAGGGCTAAAATGAGCCTACACAAGTGCTAGGGGAGTGGACACCAAAGTGGATATAAGAATGTATGTGAAATTACAAGGGGTAAAATTTTATGACATTACACTAAGTTGAAGGTCTGAGTATGGTTATTGAGTATGGTGTTATGTCATTTTTTCCCTTGGTTACAGGTATGAGTTATACTATTAATATATACCAGTTGCTCCATGGGGACCCATCCCCTACCTTGATACCCCTATCCCCGTCCCGGAAATGTTTCAGGGACTTGGGGGACCCAGAAACTTCCCCCTGCCTTTGCATCTGACAGTGACACAAACTTGAGCTCCAATTTTGATACAGACCTACCAGTTGCATCTGCTGATTAGGGACAACCATATATTTTCTATGTTTTTTCATTTTATAGTTGAAACTTGAAGCCTTTGGGAATTTTGTTATAATTCTTATTTAATATGTATGCACATTGACAATAAAATAATTTGAATTTTGTTACTTTGTTTGTCAATTCTTATGTGAAATCTCAATTCAAGTCTAATGTTATGTATTAATCTTCTACAATGCCTATGATGAATGCTTTATCAATGTTCTGATATGAATATTTGAAATTTCTCTATATTTTTAAAAATTACACTATTTTTTATAGCCATCCCCTACCATCCCCTAAAAAATGACCCAAAAGTAGCCCATACCAAAAACATGTCCCACCATCCCCTATCATCCCTATCCTCGAAACATGGGGGAGCATAGTATATACACATTTGTGCATACATATATATGCATATGTACATACATAAATATATACATTAAAATTATTAAAATTATAAAATATAAAAGTAATGATACTCATAATTGCCAATAAAATTATTATAATTGATCTCTGAGTGGATGGTTCTTTGAGTCTATATTACAATTAAATTATTAATGCTAGAGATTTTCATAGATATAATATTCAAATTGATCTCCCTTGAAGCTTTATGGTTTTGAGGCTATAATTTTTTTTGGCTCCATATTTCAAATATATAAGCTCTATTTTCCAATGATTTTACCATTTATGAACAAAAGGGAAGTGTGGAAAATCTTTGAATCTTCATGGTTAACACCCCATATTATTTTGGTTCCATCTCTTTCTTTTTTGAACATTTTTGTTCTACCTTTTTTCGTGCCTCTTTTTCTTTTCCTAATATATACAAGTGGATTAGAATCCTATGTAGTAGCTATTGTCTTATATCTTGTGGTATGAATAGAACTTGTGCTTCCAACTCACAAATATTCTAACAATGTAGAAATTGGACTTAATTCCAATTTAAAGACCTATATTTGACTAACATGTGTATGATCTCCTTTACCCCTTTCAAGGGAACCTAGGGGAACTTGTGGTGCTTAGGAACACAAATTAAAAAAAAACTAATATATCAACATTTTTTTAAACAAAAAAATCTCCTAGGCGCTATGGGTCCCTCCCTCTAGGTTCACTCAAGTTCAGCTTGGGTTCACCCAATGTACTACTCGGGGTGCCCAAGTAGTTCTAGGTTGTTAAAACCTTGGGAGAACCAACCAAATCCTTGGATCCAAATTGGACCCATAATAGTATAGGGGGGGTTCTTGAGGGACCTAGTAACATAGGATGAAACAAGTGTTAATGACGATGTGAACCTAAGGATGGTGGAGAATTGCGAAGGGGTGGGTGAAATAACCCTAATGTACAAGAGCCACCTCTTAATATTGGTATTGTCCTTGTTGCTTAATGTTACTTTTATTTTTAATGATTGTCTAACAATTTGAAAACTATTTCCCTTATGGGGCCTAAAATTTTACTCTATTGAATTTTTCCAGTTTCTTTTGGGACCATGCATTTTTTTATTACCAATTACTCTAATGTTACTTTGAAACACTATTTTATGCTACCCACTTTTTTTAAAATTTCACTATATATGTTTAGCACATTTATTTTAATATATAATCTTTTTTATTTAGATAAAATTAACCATCAGTGCTAAACTTGTTTTGGTGATATGGCATACCATTCATAGCTTTGACAATCACTTAGTAAATAATGCAATACCTTGTTTGTTGACATCAATAATATATAGCTCACTAGATTCTCTTGGTAGGTAACAAAAGTCCCACACAACATAGTGAAATTATTGTCTAAGAAGCTTGTAATGCTTGTGATATGAGGTTGTGGAAGGCAGCCAACAAGAAGACATATGTAGGGAAACAAGAACTGTAGAGAAAATTTAAAAATTTATTTCCAATGAGAGTTGTTTGATAATTCAACATACAAGTATTTTCTAAATTTTCTCAATATAACATATTGGCATATATTGAATTGACAAGCTTGAGATAGAAAGGGGATGTTAAGAAATAATAATTTGCTTGTGGTTAATGGTGTTAGAACTTTTGTCATTAATTCCAAACCAGTTGTTAGAATTATTGATATTAAACATATTATTGGAGATTGTCATTGATGTCAAGGAGTTCATAGATAACATATTTTTAATGAATGAAATAGTTGTCATCATTAAAATTGATGTCAAAGTCCTATAAATGATATTTTTGAAAAGATAAAAGTTTTATCAATAGAAGAAGTGGTAAATCATAAATGGCCATAGGCCACTAATCATTATTCTTGATGGTTGTGTAGAGTCAAAAATTGTACCCTAGGTTAATTTTACACTTATGCATTATGTCTGATGTATTTATGACAAAATCCATAATCAAGATTTCATGATTCCAACTTCATGGAGGGAAAGGACAAAGCATTCGTAGCTTGTGGTTTGTATTTTAGAGGAAATTGGTTAGACTACAATGTGGTGCATAGATGTATACATGATGCACAAACGTCCCACAAAAATTTGATTCAAATGGGAATATTTTGTACAGACCATTTGGGATGCATGTCTCAATGCCCAAACATGAATATAACAATTATTCCTATCTAGTGTATGAACAAAACTCTCTTCTCTCTCATTTTCAAAGGTTTCTGCATCATCTTGAACTCAGAGCTCTCCAAATCTCATTCTTACCGAAACTCGATAGAAATCATCTCACAATAGCAAGGACTTTTATTACACATGATCTTGTCACATTTATCATCTCAAGAGAGGGGCCACAACATTTGGTAATGCTCTATTTCTTGTCTCTTATTGATCTCATCTCTTAACATACATCCTTTGATATCATCTAGTGCATTTTGAATCCTGATAAGGGTTCTCCTCCACAACGAGATTTGTTTCTATCACACATTTTTAATTTTTATGCATTCTAATCTTGTCTAACTATTCATGGAGGTGGAAAAACCAAAGTGGGGTTTAGACTGAGGAAAATCCTTATACAAACCCAATATTTTTCCTCTTCTCCATGTGTGTAGATGCTAGACAGGTTAAGCTGATAAAATATCTCATTTTGGAAACTTTTGGGCTTGATCTGTACAGATGACAGTGCAAGCACACAAATTTCTTTACGGCATGTTGGCATCCAAGGCCGTATCACACTCCATATATTTTGTGCTTCCTTTTTCTACAATCTAAGTATTTTTATCATTCTATATATATGAGTTATTTGAGATTTTTTGTTACATTCATTATCAAATTTAGCTTAGATTTTAGTTTTAAAGCATTTCTATTTCTAGTTCACTTGAGCCATGTCAACTAAGGTAGTTGAGAGATAATTTTGCTCCTTGAGATCCAATCATCTTGAGGGTAAAAAATGCTTTCCTCTACATTTTGGTGAACCCAAGTGAAATCCCATGTTAGATATTTTTGTTCAACATTTCAATGATTTTGATAATGCCTTCTCAGAATAGGATTTTGATATGTTAGAAGATGCCCTAGATGATTTCTTAGAGGCATCTTTTCCTTTT
>VDFB02063342.1:0-25621 GCA_007258455.2 Sequoia sempervirens | reverse complement strand
TCAATCAATTCAACCTCGCCTATCATGAGGTTCATCAATCAATCAAACCTTGCTTATCATGAGGTTCATCAATCAAATCAACCTCATCTATCATGAGGTTCATCGATCAATCAATCCAACCTCACTTATCATGAGGTTCATCAATCAAATCAACCTCACCTATCATGAGGTTCATCCATAAATCAATGCAACCTCGCCTATCATGAGGTTCATCAATCAAATCAACCTCGCCTATCATGAGGTTAATCAATCAATCAATGCAACCTCACCTATCATGAGGTTCATCAATAAAATCAACCTCACCTATCATGAGGTTCATCAATCAATCAAATCAACCTCGCCTATCATGAGGATCATCAATCAATCATTGATCCTCACCTATCATGAGGTCAATCATAAACTATCACATCAACATAATCAAATCAATCAGCTGAATGCAATCATCAAAAATCAAACACAAGGAGAGAACATAAGGCATCAATTAATCAATTTGGTTGGCTCAATCTTCAAATTTCGAGAGATAAATCATATCTGACATCAAAGTATCATTGGTTTAATGTTGGATAATCATCACATCACTACAACATCATCACACAATCATCAAATCCTCCACAAAACATAAAAAATTCTACATTTTACTGATTTATCTCTTGAGGGGGCATATATCTGTTAGTACCTGAAAACCAACATCTGGGGCATCGTTTGGGGCATCAAAAACTTTTCTGAGCATCGGTATCAAATTTTTATTTGAAGCAACATGTAAACACATTACTTCAAAGAGGGGCAAAATGTATACACCTAAAAATGGTCATCACCTTTAATTAGTTAAATAATAGCTATTTGATTAATATTTCAACCATGTATAAATAAATGCTCAGTTTATTTATATTGTTCACCCTTCTCTAATTCTCCAAAATCTAAAACACTTTCTTCTAAATTATTTAAATAAACAAGGTTCCCTAAACTTGTTTTATTTAATTAATCCTCACTAAATCCAATTAGGAATTAGAGCACATTTCTACAAATTTTTGTGTGCCACCTCATCAAGGTCACATGAAAATAAATAACTCTAATTTTTAAATGGAATTATCCTCAACACAAATCAAAAAGCACATGGCTCATTTCCTCCCACACTTCCACCAAATTTGTAGCACATGATTTATTCTTCCCACACTTCCACCAATTTTGGAAGCACGTGGTCTTCTCTTCCCACACTTGAATCTTCCATCCAAATGACATGTTTCCCATTGGTCAAGAGATTCTTCCACACACATGGCATGTTGTATTTGGTCAAGGGGACAACATCTTGATTCTCTTCATCTTCACCATCCATTTCTCTTATTCAATTTGGACCGCTGAATATTGCCACCTCACCATATGCTTGGAAAATGCTATAAATACAACCCTTGGGCCTTGTATTTTTCATCCACTTTTGAATAGAGTTACCATGCTAAAATACCATCTCATCCACTTTTGAATAGAGTTACCATGCTAAAATATCATCTCATCCACATTTGAAGTAAAGTTATTATGCAGGTTTATCATTGGAGCTTGGAGCATTCTTGGAGTCTTATTGATAGTTTTTATATCATGCTTTGCATCATGTTTATATCTTAGATTAATCTATTGCATCATATTTTCATTTTATCATCCACCTTGCATCATAGTTTCATTTTAGATTAGTTCATTTTAAGTTTGCATTTGAGCATATGTTGAATCATGCATAAATCATTCTAGCTCAACACCATAGTATCCACCTCCACTTGTTCATTTATCCTCACCATCATCCTCCACTCATCATAGCATTCATCATCATTGCTTGCATATAGTTTCATGTAGGAATATAGTTGGCTTGCATGTTGAATATCAATCTTGTTTCTTAAGTGTCATTCAAATAGCCTTTGTGCACATAGAAATTTGAGGGTCAAAAAGGTTAAAAAGAATCATTTAAGAATAGAGGACAATGAGACATTCTCAGAAGATTTATCTTTATTGCAACTTAGAATAGTTGACTTTGCTTTGAATCTTTCAATATAATTTTTTTCATTAAGGTTTATGTTGATACTAACTTTACACATTTAGCACACACACACAGTGCATTGCATCAAGCCTCTAAGAGGAATGTAATATACTGAGATATATCACACTCATGAAGGAAATTACACCCAATGTCATCCACAAAGTGACAAAATGCATTGTATAAAATAAGAAGCTTGCACTAAGAACCAAGAAAAAAGAAAAATACAAAAGAATAATGCCAATGGATGCCCCCACTTTAAAGGAATTGCTACACGTCGTACTATGAGCAATTACTTTAAAGTAGCAAATGAAAAATGAAAACAAGAAAGAAGACATGAGAGCCAACATGGAAAGCCCTATGCCAAGTCATATGTTTCCGAGTAAATCTATGTCATGTGAGATGAAAAGAAGAGGGAGTGGTTGCCCCCAAAATGAAAACACCAAACACATAATAGATATATGGATTTGGGGTCAGTCTGTTCATTGCTTCAATGTTTTGTAAGGAGCTTAGAATTTCCTTCATCCCCCAAATACACATAGAATTGGAAGAATGACACAAAGAGAGTGAAAACAAAGAAAAAGAAAGAACCTTTTGGATTAACATGGAAGAGACATGGGGTGTCTTGACACTTTGCATCATCCCCAAAAGGAAAACACAATCCAAATGAGAAAGAAAGGGTGAAATAAAAAGGAAAAGATTTTGGGTCAACATGAAGTGGCAGGTATGTCGATGGAGGGTAGAACATTCTACAGGGATAAAAATATCTCATAGTTGGCTAGGAAAAACTTTCTCTGGGATAGAGAAGGGGCTAAAATGGTGAGATTGGACCATGGAGGCTATGATAGGACTAAGATTAAACCCATTTGTTAGGATGTAGCGATAGTGTTGATGAGGTATTTTACCCTCGATGGTAGATATATAGCCCTGTATGATCACCATTTTGTGGACTGTTGAACTACTTTAGGCATGGTAAACTTGTGTCTTTTCAATTTTACCTTTTAATGTCTTTGGAAGATGGAATTTTGAGTTTCAGGAAGAACCCTAGAAACCCTTTTTTGCATGAGGGTTTGATGTTTCTCATTGTTGATTTCATTAAAGCTAATTGTATTGTTCAAGCTCCCCGGTCCCCTGTTTCTAAAAAGAAGAGGAAATGGAGTGGGAAATGTTAGATTGAAGAAATTTTGGAGAGTGAGGGGATAGAAATTGAAGAGGAGTTAGAGGGTTGGTCCAATGGGTATGATGCTAATTTGGATTATACCCCCTCTATTGGGGGGATGAAACCCTCATCTTCCAAGGCTAAATCTATCTTCCCACATGTCAAATACAAACTCAAGGATTCTTTTGTGGAGGGCACGAAGGAAGGAATTTCTGGTGGTAAGAAAGCCAGGGGTTGGTCGAAGGAAGTGGGTGATAAATTTTAGGAGGTAGCAGAGAATACCCAGGGTGATGGTTTGGGAAATTTTGGTGATGGTGGGTCCCCTGCCACTGGCAAGGGGAATTTTGTGGTCAATGTGGAAGATTCTTCCTAGGTGTCGACATCTAAAGATAGGGGTGAGGCTAAGCTTTTCCATGAGGTGTCTCATGAGGAGGAGCCTCTAGTTGGTTCGCATCAGGGAAGGGGTGTGTTTTGGGGAGCCATGGATTTCTCACAGGTGTCTACTTTTATGAAAGAAGGGGCAGATATTTCATTCTATTTGCTGATGTGGCTTGTGCAAGAGGTGCAGGACCTTTACAACAAGCATGACACTATTTCCCATTGCAACATTTCCACGTTGTGCAGTCTCAAGGAGAATGATTTTATCTTTAGGTTGACTAGGTCTTTAAATTCTTGTGTTGGTTATGTGGTGGACGATCTTCGAAAGGACTTGGATACAATAATCAACATTAGCAAGAAGTTGTATGCCTTTGTTGAAGGTATGGTCTTCCTCAACCAAAAAGTAATGGAATGGACTAGCAAAGGATTGTTTGAAGAACATGTGAATAAGGAAAGGGGGGAGAGTGTTGTCATGGAAATTCAAAATATGGATTTGGATGTTGGTCTGAGTGTGCGTACCCAAAGTAAAACAAAAAAGGGGAAAAAAATCCTTGGTCATGATGTTGAGGAAATCATGGAGATGCATGATAGGTTGGCGTCTCAGGATATGAAGGTGAAAAATATGCTCAAAAAACTTCTCTAATGGTCGTTTAGTTTGTTCTACTATTTTCTATTTTTAGCTATGGTTTTTTGCTGATGGTTTGTTGATGTTCTGGTAATCAACTTTCTTTTTAGGTTTGCTAGGTGGGTAGTCTATTGTTTCATGTCTTTACTACCATTGTTTCTTTTTGTTTAGGGTTTCAGGCACCCTTCAAAACCTATTTATCGTTAATCAAAAACATGAAGGAGACATGAATAGATCAATGCCTTGTGTCATCCCCAAAAGGAAAACACAAGAAAAGGAAAAGAAAAGGAAAAGAAAAATACTTTTGGGTCAACATGAAAGAGACATGAATTTTTCAATTCCTTGCATCATCCCCAAAATGAAAACATAATAAAAACAAAAAAGAAATAAAAAGTGATGCATGGCATAGAGAAGAATGAGGATACAAATAAAGGAATTCCACAAAGAGAAATAACATCAAACAAAACATCATAGGGGATCACATTACACACATGCAAACACACAAAAGAAAAAGAAAAAGAAAATGCAAAAGACTAGTAAGGCACATGCAAGTCAACCATCAAGCAAGTCATCTACCTCCTAGTCTCATTCAGTATAAATAGAAGGTGAATAGCATAGCTAAGGGAAAATGAAAAATGCATTACTAGGACAAGGATAGAAACTTCTTGCCCCCATTGTGTGCAAGACAAGAATGAGTTGAGGTAGGTGATGGGAAAGGTCATGTGATAGTGAGAAGGGAAATTTTCTACAACTATGGCATGGCAATGAGTTGGCGAGTGTTTTATGGGTTCACTAGATAGAAATTATCACCATTGAAATGATACTTGCTCAGTATTTCTTTCAATGTACGACACTCATGAATTTCTAAGAACGCAATGAAATGCACAATATGGAACATTGGCATCTTTAGGATATATTACCAACTTATTCATAGGGGGTAATAGTATGAGTCCTTTGTTTAAAATTATTTGTAATTTCTTTTCACATTCATGTGGTGGACAGAGAGGAAACTTGATTTTTTGTAACTTGTAAGGTATTTTGCAATTGCTAGATTCACCCTTTTCTCAAATTGAAGGAGGACGACCCAAAGTGATTCTCTCATCCTTGTGATTGTTATTACTCAAGGGTTGCTCTAGAGGAAGGACATTCAGATTGGGGGGATTCAAAGATTATTGTGCCATCATCACAAAGCCTCAGATATTCTCTATGAGGCTTGCTATTATGAGAGGGATCTTGATATCCTAATCCCATTGTTTTTTCATCTTTTGGATTTTTCTCTAAGAGTTGATGAATTTCATGTTCAGTTGTTGTGTCACATACTTGTTTTCTCAAAATGGTAAAACCTTTGCAATATAGGTTTCTTCAAGGTTGATTGGAATATTTGTTACTTTATTATCATAGAATGGTTGAGTGGTTGTTTGTTTAGGATAACTCGGTTCACCTTGTGTAGAGAACTTAGGTTTTGGTTTTGTTTCAAGATGTAAGTAACCAAACAATTCAGGAGGTGGTATTGTAGGAAGGTCTTGTGGTTTCATGGATGGATAAAAGGATGTATTGGCTTCAAGGTTGTCAAGACATTCATTTAGGAACTTATTCATGTTTCCGTCATCTTCTCCAATGATGTCAACATTACGAGGATGACATCCATGAGGATTTGAAGGAGCATGAGGAAGTTCAATGTCATTAGGACCAGTTCCAAAGGCACAACTTGACATGTCAACTAAGGATTTTAATGACATCCAAAGCTTATTAAAACACATATCCATTATGCAAATGAATGAAAGAAAAATACGTGCAAGAAAATGAATGAAACAAAAAATTGGGAAGTTCAGAAACAAAAAGATAATAGAAAATAGAAATGCAGAGAATGAACTGGAAATGACAGAAAATTTAATGCAGAATATATAAATGGACTAAGTCGCCCAGGGTGGCGAATGAGTCCAAGGAGTGACTTTTGTGAAAAAATTTATAATTTTTAAATTTATTTTTATTCTTTTTATATTTTACGATGCAAGTATAATATGAAAAATGCATAATTTTATTGATTTTTAATGAAATGAAATGCAAAAATGCAAGCTAGATGAGCTTTTTTACTAATGCAAATATGAAAACACTAGGATGCAAATTAAACAATGCAAAATGAAATGCAAGCTATTCCTAGGATGTGACTTCACTCTAAATTAGAAATATGATATTCTAAATGTAGGTTCACCAAAATAAACCAATAGATTTTTGGGATATGGGGGACTCTTACACTTCTAAGGTTTTGCACCTAAAAGGAGAGAGGTATCCAAAAATCTTAATGGTTCACTGAAGAATATTCCCTTGAGATTTCAATGAAAAGATGATTGAAATATGCCTAAGGGTAATGTCCTAGATGCAATTGATTGATAAAAGAGATTAGTTGTACTAATGCAAAACTAAGAAAATGTAAAATGTTTGAAAACACAATGTGATATGCAAAATGAACTAAAAATGCAAATAAACTATAACAAGAATTAAAAATACTAAAGGGGTGCACTGGAAACTAGAAATTGATGGAGTGGAGCTCTAGAATCCTATAGAAATCACTATTGAATCCCAATGGGAGTCATACGCCAAGCTAGGCAACTTATTCCTATTTTAGGGAAATTTTGTTGGAACATGTTTAAAAAAAAAGGGTACTCAAAATTGAAAAAAATATGTTTTGGGCTTGGAATTGGGACTCATACACAAGTGATGGTGACTTAGTCCACTTCCAAATTTTGAGAAATTCAAAAGTGCAATCTATAGTTCACGATCTGCACTTCAGCTCCTAACAGGTTTCTGGATCTGAAACTACAGAATCTATAACATGTAGGTGTTCTCCAAGATTTTTTTAGGGCTTTGACTACTTTGAATGAATTTTATGAATAGTTTAAAACTTTTCACAGCTTTCTCTTTGACAAATCTACACACTAAACCTGCAAAAAATATG
This sequence comes from Sequoia sempervirens, assembly GCA_007258455.2. Taxonomy (NCBI): domain Eukaryota; kingdom Viridiplantae; phylum Streptophyta; class Pinopsida; order Cupressales; family Cupressaceae; genus Sequoia; species Sequoia sempervirens. The sequence continues at coordinate 18,486 of VDFB02063342.1, read as the reverse complement.
CAAAGAGGGGAAAAAGTGTTAAGGGTTAGAGAATAGGGGTTCACCTTGGCCAAACCTCAGTTTGGTAATTAAACCCTTGAAAATGAAATGGAATGAAAAGAGAATGATGAATGAACAACACACAATGCTACAACTCACCAAACCCTTGAACTAGAAATCTGAAGATATGCAAGTAGATGCTCCAATGGATGTAGACCTGAAGATGCTTGAAAATGCCTAAAATTCTTAAATGAATGAATGAGTGAATTAATGATTGAATGGGTGGGGGTGAAATGAGAGGGAAAACCCTATATTTATACACAATTATGCAATATTTCCCAAAAATACCACATCATAGGCTGACCTCAAGTCTTAGAAAATAATATCCCACCAGAATTTTGAAATATTTTTTATTTTTGAGCCAAATGGGACTCATTCGCCCCTAGTGGTAAATGGGTCCCACTTAGGCATTTTAAGTGGGTGTCAGAAATTAAGATGTATTAAATGATTTTTAACAGGATTATTCTCAAAAATACACTTAAGTAAGGCTTGTAAGTGTATAATGGGGCCAATTAATCATAAGAAAGGGTCAAATTATTGTTGGCAAGCCTAGAAAAGAGTGAAAGTTTCTTATAACACTTTACAACTGTGCCATAGAAAATTGGACCCTCTTAAGAAAAGAGACAATTTCATGCATAATTAGACCCACTTTTGAGTCCCTTCACATCATTTCCCCTTCAAAATAGCATTTATAGGCCCCTTAGACCTATTAATTTTGATCTAGAGGCCCATTTCACATGTGAAATCACATAAAACCTAACAAACAACATTTAATAACATCATACCCCGACAACCCACCTTCAAACAATTGTAGTGGGACCCATTCACCACCTTGGGTGACTGAGTCCCCTTTGGTGGGACTCATTCACCAAGGGTGGCGAATGAGTTATCTTTGAGGGAAAATTCAAAATTAAGCGAGAATTTAATCAATTTAACTTTTATTTCTAGTGAATGCTAGCCTCTTAGGTCTAATTAACAAGAAAATAAGGTGTTGTTTCCTATAAATACAAATTTCAAGTCATTTCACACAATATTTTTCATCTCTTATCATCTCATTATCATTCTTCAAGAGCAATTTCAAAAGCAAAGCATTTTACAAGAAGTTTCATCATCAAAGGTTGAAGTTTTAGGACATCAAACTAGGGTTTTTGCAAGTCTTGATGCTCACTAATATTTTCAAGGTACAACATTGTAAAGGGTTGATGATGGATGCCTATAGTGAATCATGAATAAATCTAGGGTGAAGAGGTGCAACTAGCCACCAAATCATGCCTAAGGACTTGGTTTCCTATTGATTTGATCTTTCATCTTCACTCTATCTTTATATTAAGGTTTGCATTGTGTTATTTAGCATTTGCATGTCATTTTATCCTCATGTTTCATGTGTTGTAAGGTTTCTAGGGTTGATATCTTGCATCATTTCAATCAATCTTACATGTCTTGTTCTAGAGCAATAGAATAGGACCCTTCTTATATTTCAACTTTTCCTAGTCTTTAACACATCTAAGGCTAGGGTTTGTGTAGATTTTTCTCTATTCAAGGTTCAATTACCTATATAGGGGTGTGACTAAGCAAAACCCCTATTAGATCAACTCTTTTAAGCTATTTTGTAGGAATTTTCCAAGATCTGAAATTGGGTTCCCGTAAGAATTTGTTGTGTAGGTTTCAAGGTACGAATCTAAGTTTTGAGATAACATAAATTAGAAAGTGAACTAATTACCATGCATGGAAAATGAGTCCCACCTAAGATGCAGATTTTAGTTAGATGCTATTTTGGATCCCCAACTGTCAGAAAACAGGTTCTATGCAGAAAAGTCCTGACCTGGGATTGATTCACCCAAGGTGGTGAATGAGTCCCAGTCAGCCCAATTCCAGATTTCATTAGTTTTCCAGTGTATTCTTTAGTGCTCAACAGCTTCCTAGGTGCACACATTCTAAGAAACAACCTTATGTTTAGTTAAAAATTTCATTTTGTTCATTGATTTTAATCTTTATGTATATCACATTGTGTTTTTAAACAAGGCATAGATCTTAGTTTGGATTCATTTTCAATCATTTAGACTAGTCAATTGCATTTAGTTAAGTTCATTTACATCATACAACATTGCATACATCCTAATTTTAGTGTTACATAAGCATTTTTGGCCCTATCTCTCTCCTTTTAGGTGAAAAACCCTAGAAGTGCAAGAGTAGTCCATAGGATCCCAATAATATATGTTTCAACAACACTTAGAGTTAAGGCTTGGTAAGTGATAAAAAGAGGTTATTTAAGTGAAATATATTAATAAGGTCCTATAAAAGTGTGAAGGTGTGTTACAACACTTTTACAAGGCATCATAAAGTTCTTATCAATTCACGAGTGTCCAAGACCTAATGTGAATGTATTGACCACATTACAACATTAAATAAAGGTGAAACTAGGCCAACATCCAAAAGAAGGACCCAAATAAGCATGAAAATTTCTAAAGGCTACAACAATGAAGAATAACACAAAATATATCAACACATAATTTAATGTGATTCAACCAATATGGGCTACATCCATAAAAACTTAGTCACCTAATGATTTTATTATCCAATGCAAAACAAATTACAACCTCGCAAATGTCATCCTGCACCATACATCCCAACCGCTTATAAAAAGCTTTTTAGAAGCTTCTATAATTAGGGTTTTACAAAGTAATTTTTCATTTTTTGGTTAAAATATTAACTACCAACCTCTTGATGTGTTAACGAGAAAACCTTGATGTGTTAACAGGAACCTTGATGAGGATGCGTAAAGAGTGTACAATATTTGCATGATCAGTAGCCACATACCAACATCCTATACCCTCAAACCTAAACCTTATAATTCAATCTTATACTCTCAACCCCAAACCATATTCTTAATCCTATATCATATACCCTCAAACCTAAACCCTATAACTTTAACTGTAAACCATATCTATCAACCCTAGGCCTTAAAGCCTATAGGATAAACCCTCAACCCTATACAGTATACCCTCTTAAATCCTATCCTCCAACCTTAGATCTTAAGGCCTATATAATAAACCCTCAAACATATACAATCAACCCTATACCCTATATCATATACCCTTAACCCTACGTCTTATATCATCAATTGTAAACCCTATATCATATGACCTGAACCCTAATACATAAAATTTATACCCTATATGTCAAACCCTAAAACCCAATATAAAGAATTTAACATATTGAAATCTTCATATAATTAAATTTAATCCCTAAACCCTCAACTCTCAACTCGCCATCATAAACCATCAACCCTAAACCCATAAACTATAGGCCTTACACCCTAAATAATGAATAATTTAGAGAGATATGAGATAAAGAGAAGAGACATCTACGTAGGGAGGGAGAGATGATACATAATAGTAGAGATGGGGAGGAGAGTGGGGAGATGTCATAATTAACCTTAAAATCTATAGCCATTTAACCAAAAACCCTATAACCTATACCATCAGTTCCCTAAACATTATCCATCAACCTTAGCAACTAAATCCAATAGGTTAAACCCTTAATCATATACTCAAACCTATACCCTCAACACTAAACCTTATACCCTAAACCCATAAACCATAGGCCCTAAACCCTAAACAATTAATATTTTAGAGATATTAAAGGGAGAGAGGAGAGAGAGACATGGGAGAGAGATAGAGAGAGGTGATATATAGATACAAGAAGTAGAGAAAGAGATATGTGAGATATATGGAAGAGAGATCTACATAGCGAGGGGGGGAGGTAGATAAGGAAGAATGAGGGGAGAGATGGGAAGAGGAGGTAGATAGTGGGGAGAGCGAGGTTAGATGGAGAGGAAGATCTAGAGGGGAGAGAGAAGTGAGATGGAGAAAATAGAGATGGAGAGGAGAGTAGAGAGGGGGAGATGTGAGACTTAACCCTAAACTAGATATACCCATTTAACCCAAAACCCTATACCCTATATCGTTTGTTCCCTACCTTATCCCTCAACCTTAGGAACTAAAGAAAAATACACCTAATCCCATCCCATCCCTTCTTTCTGGTGATGATAATTTTTCTCTTTCCTAATCAAGGATTGTATGTGCACATTCATTATCTATTTCTTCTATATGTCCCTACACTCAATGTATTAAGATGGCAAAACTTTACATTGAACTAAACTTTTTTAACTAAATCTTCACTTTCAAACACTTATAGTTGCTAAACCATGAGGAATTTGAAGACGATGCAAACTAGTGATTTGTGAATTTTTTCTATTGATTCTAAATACATATTTTTTAAAAAATTGGAATCAAATTGCATTTCTTTTTCCATCTCCTTTGATAGCTAGGTTTTAATAGTAAACAACATTTTTAACGAGTGATGTTGAGTGTATAACACAATTTTTTTTTGTGAACGATAAAATTCTATTTTTTTTAAATTAGATTTGTAACTATAATATTTAGAACCTTCATTTGGTTTCATAGTGTTTTATTGAATATTCATTTCTTAATTAAGTTTTGAAGTCAAACCAATTACAATTTAGACATAGGTGTACCATATAACATAACTTATTTTGTACGTATCGAAATTATTATTTTTTTGTTGGATCAAGGAAATCAACACCAAGCACTTGGATATTTTTCTTTTTTTGATAATCTATTATTTTCCACATGTACAAAATAGAGAGTTCAATTTTCGATGAAAAACCTATGTTTAATTAAACTAAAAAACATAACAAAACCCAAATATATTAAAATTATACTTGATGGAGAGCTCGTTTCGAGGACTATAATCCTCCAACTAGGTTTTTCAAGTTGATTTCATTTTGATACTCAACCTGAGCTTTGAAACCTAAAATTTTGCATAAAATTACAGATCGAGGGGGCGAGGGAAAAAAAGGGGGGGTTCTAGTGAACCCCCCCCTTCACTAGAAAGGGGTTTGCTAGAAACCCCTAACAACGCATAAAAAAGATTTTTATTCAAAAAAATGGCCAACATGGGGTTCGAGTGAACCCCCTTCTAGCAAACCCATTAAGGGGTTCTAAGGAACTCCCCCTTCTAGCGAACCCCCCAAATTTTTTTTTAGTGCCCACACAAGTTTTGCTCAACAATGAAATTGTAACCCACTTATGTGGGATCACCCACAAATAGGAATTCCCATACATATACAATATAACTGAAAATCCTATAGGTTATGCACTTACAACATAGTGGGTATATCAATTACATTATATACATCAAATATGCATTGAGAGACATACAATGCAATTGAAAACCAATATATGCACTTGCAACACAATGGATAAAAAATTTACATCATATATGTAATATATATGTATTCACATGAATAAACAATTTAACTTCAAACCACATATATGCAATTACATTAATTAAAAAATTTACAAACATATTTATAAGATCAAATATGAGAAATGAAATTATGCATTTAATATTTTTCCCTTGATACTTTTGATCCCAAAAAAGTAGAAATCTAGTCTAGTGCACACTATGTGGTAGAACAACACTTTTGGCTCCAAATTTGATTATGTCAATGTCGGTAATTTATTATTTGAATTTCCAATTTAATTTGTTGGCTATTGGTATTTTATTTTGGGAAATTAGAATGATTATGTATAGATACCTAGTTAGTTTATCACTTGAAATCCTACAAATTCTATGGAGCAAGTGGAAGATCCTCAAATCAATCAAGGGATGTCAATGACAGAGTTAGAAACATTATTACAACACTAAATCATAAATCAAGTTCAATTTCACAAGATATCAAGATGAAGGAAGAAATTATATTCAAGGAGCTATTATCATCAGTCATGCCAAATCATGGAGATGTATTGAGTTATCCTCTCAATGCTAGATTCAATAATTTATGTTGTATGTGAGCAACATTTTATAGGTCTATCAAGTAATCAAGGCATCCATCAATCAACTTGTGCATTAAATCTCTTCTTCAAGGGTTTTCACATCAAGGTAATGTCATCGTCTGCCATTTATCAATTTTAATCAATTATTATTGTTTTGGCCTTTGCTCAACCTAGGGAATGCTCTCTTGATCATCATTAATCGCTATATGTGGAGGTAGGAATATCAAAAAAGGGTTTGACTTAGGAAAACCCCTATACAACACAACCTTTCCCCTATTTTTCATGTGTACAATTCAAATCTGGATGCTTTAGCAGGTGATAATCTGAAGTAATAGAGTACAGGCTGCAATCCATAGTTCAAAACTTTTAGAGTTGGAAAAGGAGGAACTCAATCTGGGGCACACCATGCCCTAGACTAGCCATTTCAGTAGGGTTTTTTAGTTATTTTTTAATTCTTGGGAATGCCTATCTATTATATACCATGTTAATGTTCTACCATGTTTATTGTAAGTGGACATATGAGGTTTTAAGTTATATTGTTAATGCATATATGGGATTTTAATTTATATTTGTAGTCTAGAAAAATGTATCCCTTTATGTTTTCACACTTGTTTGGGCCCTTGTGAACTAAGTGGACTTAATTGTGCCTTATTTAGGGTGTTGTAAAGTTTTTTCTTACACTTTCAAACTAATCCAAGGTTTTCATTAATTAATTGGGCTAATTTATGATTTAATTGGCTTTATTTTGCATCCAAAAGCCTTAATTAATACATCTTTCTGAGATTAATCTTGACATAAACCAATAACCAATCATAATTCATATTTTTTTGGATTGTATGACCTAGATTTAGTGATTTGGGAGTCATATGCCACCTTGGGCATATGGGTCCCACCCCAGTTTCTGGAACCCAATATGGATTTCACATTAAGCTAAGCATTTTTTGAAAAGTGTGTCCCAAGCTTAGCCTAATGGGACTCATACACCACTTTTGGCATATGATTCCCACTTAGCTTAGACCTAATTTAAATTTATATTCTTGGAAAGATTATATTTTCCTAGATCTAATTTCAGCTTGTAGTGTTGTAATTTTGGAAAATTTGGCATAAACAAGTATAAATACAAGGTTATTTCTCATTTTCTCCTAGCAAGTTGATGAAGTATTATTTTTGAAAAATTGTGATCAAGATAGCTTACAAGAGCATTCAAGAGCTGATTATCAAGTGTTTTAGAGCATCATTCAAGTATCAAGCATCAAGTCAAAGTCATCATGCATCATGCATCATGCATCATGTTTGTTTTTGAGCTAACATTTATGATGTAGGATTTTATGATTCAAGCAAGCATTCAATTCAAGATCCAAATCATTCAAGAAATAGTCAAGATCTACATTCAAGTTATCCATATCGTACATGGTTGCAACCTTTTGTTCAATGGTTTTGTGAGTTGTACCATTACATATTTGTTCATTCATCATTCCTTCATCTCACTTGATTTCATTACAAGGTTTGACCAAGGAAAACCCCTTTCTACTAATAAAACAACATTTTCCCCTCTCTTTAGTTTGTTATTTGTAGATCTAGATTGAAGATACATTGAGGAGCAAGTTTGGAGAAAGTTTTCAAGTTGTCAAAGTTGCCACCTTGTCTATAAGATCATTAAAAGACATCTACAGAGCAAAATTCAATATTTCAGACCCAAAAGTCAGGTTGAGAAGAAAGAGTAGAGATTCAAGAGCAAATTCAGATCTTGATCCTATGAAAAATCCAAGAAGGAAAGATATGCCACTGCTGGTGTATGAGTCCTAGTACTGTGAAATTTACAATTTTTAGGAGTTCCAGACTTGTCACTGCCAAATTTTTGTTTCTACATAGAAACCCTAATCTAGGACTAAATCGCACAACCTGGTGTATGAGTCCTAGTGTGCATTAAATTTATCATTTTCAACATTTTAGGTCTTTATTCAAGCTTCTATAGGTTTCCAGGTGCACCTCTCTGATTTCTTAGTTTTTTGTTCTATTTTGCATATGTTTCTAGATCATTTGTTCAAGCTTTGCATATAATTAGGTTTTGTCATTAGATATTGCATCGTAATTGTCATTCCAAGCCCTAGATTGTTGATGAACCCCTCCTTAGTCATTATTCAAACCCTAGGCCACCTTATTGTAGATCTCATTCTCTCATTCTATCATCAGATCGAGATCTCTAAGGTATCCTTGAGTGAAACTTAAAGGAAATAGGACCATCCATCCCCCTTGTGTTCCATCTCCTAAAAGGAGGAACCTTCCCCCCATATTATTTGTTTAATTTTGGTGAAATTTTATTTACAACATCTTAATGATGATTTGGAGTGCATTATAATCCTAGATATAGCTTGCATTAACGGTGCATTAGGGTTTGCATTAGTTAATTTGGATCTAGGGTTTCTAAATTTTGCATTAGTGAAAGTGCATATAGGTTGCATTTTTACATCTTGCATCATTGAATTTCATCTAAAATTTGCATTTGCACTTAGTCTAGACATCATCCAAAATAAAATAAAAACATGACATTCATATAGAATTTGTTGAAAATAGTGCAAAAACCCTAATCTGGGACTCATACGCCCCTATAGGTGATTTAGTCCCAATACAGGTGGTTTTTCTTGATTTCTAGCTATTCTGTGGTGATTTCTATTCAATATTTAAACTTCTAAAAAAACCTAATTGGGACTCATATGCCCCTCTGGGTGATTTAGTCTTGTTTCATATTTTAAACTGTATTTTTCAGCATTAAAAACTTTGTTTGTATACTTTTTTTTTGTTAGTCTTTTGTTCGAGTTTTTAGAGTTTCTATTTTATTTATCTCATTGCATCTAGCTTCATTTGCTTCATTTCATGCATTTCCTTATTTCAAACTTGCATCTACTCATTTTACTCTAGGTTATTGCATTACATTCCATCATGGATATGTGCTTTGGTAAGCTTTGGATGTCCTTAAAATCATTAGTGGATGTGTCAAGTTGTGCTTTTGGAAATGACCTTAATGAAATTAAACTTACACATGCTCAATCAACTCCTAATACATGTCCTCCTTGTGATTTTTACATCATTGGAGAAGATGATGATAGCATGGACAACTTCATAAACGATTTCCTTAACAACCTTGATACTAATGCATTCTTTTATCCATCCATGAAACAACCAACACCCCTATCATCCCACTACTTGAGATGTTTAGTTATTTACATATTGAAATTGAGACATAAGCTGAGCCTAAGTTCCCCACAATAGGTGAACCTAGTTCCTCTAATCAAACAAACATTCAACCATTCTACATTAACAAAGTGACCAACACTCCCATCAATCTAGAAGAGACATATGGAAAAGGATTCACGATCTTAAGTAAAAAAGGATGTGATACAACAAGTGAACATGAAATTCATCAACTATTAGAGAAAATACCAACTGAAGATACAAAAGGGTTGGGATATCAAGAACATCCTCCCAATATGAATGTCCTCCTTCCTAAATAACAAACAATACCTCATAATGATGATAAATATGATAAGATCATCTTAGGTCCTCCTCCTCCACAATAAACTAAATAAATTGGTGAATCTAGCAAGCGAAGAAGGCCTTACAAACTAAAGAAACTACAATTCCCTTATCCACCAATTGTAACTGAAAGAACTCTCCAAATACTTCTACATCAAGGATTGATTACATTACCACCTATAAGAGAAGATCAATTTTGATGGGGGCGCAGCCCGAGACTTAGAAAATAGCCCACAAACAAGAGAATAATTTTATTATTCAAAAAATGGAGCTTCTTACATGCAGAGGATCTCAAATCCCCAAGTTCTACAACACATGCAAGTTATAGAAAGCTACAGAATCACCTTTTCGCAATATGTGAGCTTGTCCCCAAAAAGTTACCCAAAAATTAGAAACCTGCCCATAAATAGAGCTCCTCTTTAGTTTGGAGCCAAAAAAACATTCAAATTTGAGTTTAGGTGGTTTGGCACCGAAAAAATTACAACTTGAATTTCAAATTTCAAAAGAACATTTGCAATTGTATCTTCTAGAAAGTGCGCCAACTTCCCGGGGCCATAACTTTTGATCTGGGACTCTGATTCACAAACCGTTTGAACCGTTGGAAAGGTCTTGAAGTCAATAACGCCCACGAAATCTGCTACGCCAATTTTGGCAAGTTTCGAGGCTGATCCAGGAATTCTAAGTGCCTCAAATCTAACTCGGAAGATTTTTAGGTGCAAATATAGGAAACTAAAATTGCAATATCTTTCAACCCAGGAATAGAAAATAAAAACCATAAATTGGGAATTTCATTATGATGAAAAGGGTATCCAAAAATGTAAAAACATCTAAAAACCGAGAAACTTGAAATTTAACTATTTTTGGGTGATGCAAGATTGCCCTTACACCACTGGATGCTCCTGCATCAAATCTCCAAATCCTAAGCATAAAAACACATCACATTGTCGATATCATAGAATTCTTGGACATAGTATTGATGAATGTTGGGCTTTAAAACAAATATTTAAAAAATTGGATATCATAGAAATAGTCCCTTAAAGCATGTCCCTCTGCTCATTTCCATGTAATAGTTGTAGAATCATCACATTCTCACTATTACATGCTTTACATTTGTTGCAAATAATTTCAAAATGCAAGGAGCTCTTTCTCATCACCTATCTCAGATCATTCTTGTCTTGCACTTAGTGGAGAAAAGAATTAGATAGATTTGTCCTAGTAACACATTTTTCATTGTCCTTTTGGCTAGTTGTCCACCTTCCATATATGATGAACATAATTGGGATGTGGAAAACCTGCTAATAGGTTGACTCACATGTGCCTTACTATTCTTTTGCTTTGTTTTCTTTTTCATGTTGCTTTTATGTGATTACATGTGCATAATGTGATCCCCCTTACTATTTTGTTTGTTGTACCTCTCTCTTTATGAAATTCCTCTATTTGTACCTACATTCTTCTCTATGTTGTAAATATTTTATCTTTTCTTTGTCTTACCTTTTCCTTTTGGGGATGATGCAAGGCATCGATACATTCATGTCCCTTCCATGTTGACCCAAAAGTATTTTCCTTTATCTTTTCTTTGTCTCATGTTTTCCTTTTGGGGATGATACAAGGCATGGAGACATTCATGTCTCTTCCATGTTGACCCAAAAGGTTTTTCTTTGTTTTTTCTCTCTTTGTGTCATTCTTCCTACTCCATGAGTATTTGGGGAATGACGACAGTTTCGAGCTCTCTAAAAACATTATAGCAAAGACAAACCGACCCTAAATCTGTGGATCCCTTATGTGTTTTTGGATTTCATTTTGGGGGAAACCCCTCTTTCCTTTTCATGTTGTGGCTTTATTTAGAAACATATGACTTGGTATAGGGCTTTCCAAATAATCTTTCATGTCCTTTTTATTGTTAGCATTTATCATTTGCTACTTTAAATTAATTGCTCACAATATGGTGTGTAGCAATTTCTTTGAAGTGGGGGCATACATTGGCATTATTCTCTTGCATTCCATGTTTCATGGTGTAGCCTTATTACTTCATGTGATGTGTCTTTCGCTTTGTGTGATATCAGGTGTAATTTCCTTCAAGAGCATGATCTCTCTTAGCATATTATATTCCTCTTAGTGGCTTGATGTGACACACTCCATCCCCTAGGTTGTGAATCTTCTATTCTTTGATTAGTCCTCTCTTGGAGACATTAGGAACAATGTTCCCTAAGCTAAGACCTTACATGAACTAAGTAAGACTCCTTTGAATGTACCCTATATTATTTTTGCATTTACAATTTCGGTTATATGGCCACCTTGCATAATGTACTTTGCTTGCTTGTGGAGCCATCTTGTTTGTTCATGAGTATCAAGCATACGAATTTTTTCTTGCCTCATGAAGCTCGAAGTTCATCATTGTGTGGGGTGATCCCACAATAGTGGTTTACAAATTTTGGCCAAACTAGACACTGAAATAATTTTTTCTAACTAAATCTTCACTTTCATGCACCTATAGCAGCTAAACTGTGAGGAATTTGAAGATGATGCAAACTAGAGTTCCATGAATTTTGACTGTAGATTCTAAAATATTTTTTTCAAAAATTTTGGAATCAGATTGCACCTCTTTTTCCATCTCCCTCGAAAACTAGTTTTTTTTAGAAACAACTTTTTTAAGGAGTGACACTCACCGTATAATGCATAACGTTTTTTCCATGAAGGATAAAATTATAATTCTTTTGAGTTTATATTTGTAACTCTGATATCTAGTGCTTCTGGACACTTGGTTAGATAGTGTTTTATTAAATATTTTTTCCTTAATCAAGTATCGAAGTCAAACCAATTACAATTTAGACATAGGCAGACCGTATAACGATTAAATTTTTTTGTATGTATCGAAATTCAAATTTTTTTTGGTTGGATCAAGGACTTCAATATTTGGTGCACTCATATTTTTCAATTTTTTTTTTTTTGATAATCTTCTATTTTTCCACGTGTAGAACAAAGAGCTTCATTTTTAGTGAAAAACTTATGTTTAATAAAACTAAAAGAACAAATAAATAATAAAACCAAAACATATTAAAATTATAGTCATTGGATAGCTCGTTTCGAGGACTATCTGATTCTAGTTGGGTTCGTGAAGTCTCCTCCATTTTCATCCTCAAGCTAAGCTTCAAAGGGAATTTTTTTATTTTTTTTTGTGCTAGAGAGCAAGGAGGTGGGAAAAGAGGGGTTCAAGTGAACCAGGTGGGTTTGAGAAAACCAAGATTCATTTGAACCTTGGTTCATTCGAACCCCCTTTCAAAAAGGGGTTTTCATTTTTTTTGGCGGGATGGGGTCCACCTTGCATTTAACTAGTTCACACGAACCAAGGTTCATTCAAACCCTTTTTTGGTTCGCTCAAACCAAAGGGTTCATTCAAACTCCAAAAACCAATTTTTTTTTGTATGGGGTCGTCTTTTGCCACTTTTCCTTCGTCACTCAAATTGTAAACAACTTTTGTGGGTTTTCCTTATGGCGCCTAATCAAATTAATAGGAGGTATAACGTTGGTCTAGTTGTACAAAAATTCAAACTAAGGCATGGATTTCTCATAGCCACTTGCTTTTTTGCATGAGTGTATACCGGCTATGTGCGTATGTTTCTCACCTTTTGGATACTCACCTTGTAGATAGCCTGAAGTTTTTTTTCCTCAAAGTAAGTGTGCATTTTCTAGAAAAACATCTTAGATCTAACCCACATTGCGATGGACAAATAGTCGAAGCTTGATCCACCCCTTTTTTTTTGTTTTTTTCCTATTTCTTTATCTTTGACAGTGCATGCTTGTGCCTTGTTTTTGCTCTTTATATCATTTCCATGTGTGTTCTTTTGTGCCTATGTTGGTTTTCCATAAGATCTTGATCCTAGGGGCTTTTGCAACGCTCTTGGTTGTTGTTGTCCTATCTTACTGGCATTAGTACACTTCAACCCCTCTTGATGTGATTTCATCTACTTTAGTGTGATTTTAAAGCAAGTTCCTCCTCTCACTAAAGTGGGGGCTAAATGTAGTGTAGAAAAATGTATCCCTTTACAATTTCACACTTGTTTGGGCCCTTGTGAAATAAGTGGACTTAATTGTGCCTTATTTGTGGTGTTGTAAAGTGTTTTCTTACACTTTCACACTAATCTAGGGTTTTCATTAATTAATTGGGCTTCTTTATGCTTTAATTGGCCTTATTTTGCATCCACAAGCCTTAATTAACACATCCTTCTGAGATTAATCTTGACATAAAATAATACCCAATAATAATTCATGTGTTTTTGGATTGTATGGCCTAGATTTAGTGATTTGGGATTCATACGCCACCTTGGGCATATGGGTCCCACCTAAGTTTTAGGGCCCTAATCTGGATTTCACATTAAACTAAGCATTTCTTGAAAAGTGTGTCCCAAGCTTAGCCTAATGGGACTCATATGCCACTTCTGGCGTATGAATCCTGCTTAGCTTAGACCTAATTTAAATTCAAATTCTTTGTAGGATTTTATTCTCCTAGATCTGATACTGGCTTGTAATGTTGTAATTTTGGGCAATTTGGCATAAACAAGTATAAATACAAGGTTATTCCACTCATTTTCCCCTAGCAAGTTGATGAAGCATTCTTATGGAAAAATTATGATCAAAAGCACTTACAAGAGCATTCAAAAGTATTCAAGAGTTGATTATCAAGTGTTTTATAACATCATTCAAGTATCAAGAATCATGTCAAAGTCATCATGTATCGTGTTTTTTTTGGGCTAACATTTGTGATGTAGGGTTTTATGATTCAAACAAACATTCAATTTAAGATCCAAATCATTCAAGCAAGAGTCAAGGTCTACATTCAAGTTAGCCATCCCATCCATGTTTGTAGCATTTTGTTCAAAGGTTTGGTGAGGTGTAAAATTGCATATTTGTTCATTCATCATATCTTCATCTCATTTGATTTCATTACAAGGTTTGATTACCAAAACAAGGTTTGACCAAGGAAAACCCCTTTCTACTAACAAAAAAACTTTTTTCTTTCTCTTTAGTGTGTGATTTGTAGATCTAGGTTGAAGATACATTGAGGAGCAAGTTTGTAGAAAATTGTCAAGTTGTCAAAGTTGTCACCTTGTCTACAAGATCATTAAAAGACATTTATAGAGCAAAATTTAGTATTTCAGACCCAAAACTTAGGTTGAGAAGAAAGAGTAGAGATTGAAGAGCAGATTTAGATCCCAATCCTCTGAAAAATCCAAGCAGGATTGATACACCACTTCTAGCGTTCAAGTCCTAGTACATTGAAATTTATAGTTTTCAAGAGTTGCAAACTTGTCACCGCCAAATTTCTATTCCTGCCCATAAACCCTAATCTGGGACTAAATCGCCCAACTTGGCGTATGAGTCCCATTGTGCATTAAATTCAACATTTTCAGCATTTAAATTCTTCATTCAAGCTTCTACAGGTTTCTGGGTGCACCTCTCTGATTTCTTATTTTTTGTTTTGTTTTGCATACATTTCTAGGTCATTTTTTCAATCTTCATATATCATAAGGTTTTGTCATTAGATCTTGCATCTTACTTGTCTTTCCAAGCCCTAGCTTGGTGGTGAACCCCTCCTTAGCCATTAATCATACCCTAGGACACCTTATTGCAAATATCCTTCTCATTTTATCATCAGATTGAGATCTCTAAGGTATCCTTGAGTGAAACTTAAAGGAAAGAGGACCATCCACCCCCCTTGTGTTCCATCTCCTAGAAGGTGGAACCTTCTCCCTATTTTCTTTGTTTCAATATTGTTAATGCATTTCAATGCCTATTTGTTACATATGTTGTAATTATTATTCCCATTAAGTTGTAAGTGCATAGATGGGACTATATTATTTGTCTCTAAATACCTATCTATTGTATACCACATAAATGTTTTACCATATTTACTAGACATGCACATATGGGGTTTTAAGTTATATTTTTAGTGAATATATGAGGCATTAATTTATATCGATACCGTTTGTTAATGCATATGTTCTATTAGAACTATGCACTTACAACACACTAAGTATAACAATTACATAGTATACTATAGATATGCATTCATATGTATAAACAAAATAACTTGAAACCCCAAATATACACTTATAGGTTAGTGGGTAGAACATTTACATCATATACAACAAATAGCCATTCCTAGGAATAAACAATATAACTAAAACAAAATAGGTTACACACTTTCAACACATTGGATATAATGATTACATCCTATACAACATAGAGGCATAGACATGTATAAAAAATATAACTCAAAACCCTATAGTTTATGCACTTACAACACACTAGGTATAACAATTACATGATATAAAATAGATATGCATTCACATGCATAAACAATATAACTTAATACTCTAGATATGCACTTATAGGTCAATGAGTAGAACATTTATATCTTATTTAACAAATAGTCATTACCAAACATAGATAATATAATTGAAAACTCAATAGGTTATGCACTTACTAACACATTGGGTATAACTTGATTATAAATCATTTACAATAGATAGCAATTGATAGACATAAACAATATAACTTAAAACCTTATAGTTTATGCACTTACAACATACTGGGTATAACAATTGCATCATATACAACATATATGCATTCACATGCATAAACAATATAACTTGAAACCCCATATATGTACTTACAACTCAGTGGGTAGAACATTTACATCCTATATAATAGATAGAAATTTCTAGACATGGCAAATATAACTAAAAATTTTATAGGTTATGCACTTATACCATACTGCATAACAATTGCATGGTATACAATTGATATGCATTCACATGCATAAATAATATAACTTGAAACCTCATATATGCATTTACAACTTAGTGGGTAGAACATTTATATGACATACAACATATAAGAATTCCCAAAAAAACCCAATAGATTATGCACTTACATCACACTAGATGTAACAATTACATTGCATTCAACATATATACATTGAGAGATATGAACAATATTATTGAAAACCCCACATATATACTTACAACATAGTCGATAGAAAACTTACAGTATATATATGCATTCACATGCATAAACATATAACCTCAAACCCCATATATGCACTTACAACTCAGTAGGTAGAACATTAACATGGAATACATCAAATAGACATTCCCATACATAAACAATATAACTGAAAATCCTATAGGTTACGCACTTACAACATAGTGGCTATAAGAATCACATTATATATGACAAATCTGCATTGAGAGACAAGCAATATAATTGAAAACCCCATATATGCACTTACAACACAATGGATATAACATTTACATCATATACAATATATATGCATTCACATGCATAAATAATATAACTTCAAACCACATATATGTAGTTACAACTCAATGGATAGAACATTGACATCTATACTATAGATAGACATTCTTAAGCATAAACAATAAAGTTGAACACTCTATAAATTATGCACTTAAAACACAATGGGTATAGCAATTATATCGTACGTACAACTTATATGCATTGAGAGGCATAAACTATTTAACTGTAAACCCCATAGATATGCATTCTTAGGCATAAGCAATATAACATAAAATCACTTATATGCGCTTACAACACATTGGCTTAAGCAATAACAATGTATAGAAATGTAGAGTATATGTTAAACCAATATAATACCTAGAAGATTATGCAATTTTATTGTTGTAATCTTCTTATGCTTCTTTGTTTTGTTATTTTGTTGCCTCCATAAAAATATAGTAGATGATAGAAAACAAAGAGGAGAAAATATGATGAAATTGGTACGAGATTCAGAAGAGAAAAATAAAATGAATGAGTGGATGCCATGCCTATTTGAATCAAGGTAATATTAATGATATGATGAATGCTTGTTTGGTATGGACACTTAAATTTTTGTCATTTTATTTGGATTTTCAAATATGAATTTTACCGTAAATTGTAGAGTTTATATGACTTTTCCATAAATTATAGAGTGGATTGGTTTGGTCAAATGATTGAATGATGCCAATTGTTTCGTTTATGTCCTCTTATTATAATGGGATTTTTGGTGGCCTTAAAATTTGTCTCTGTTGGATGTAGGTGTAAGTGACAAGTAGGTGGGCGATTGAGTTTGATAGATGGGACACATGGTCATGTTTTATGTTAGAGGAGTATTTTATTATTGGAAACTCAGATATAAGATGGGATCTAGTATGATTTGGTGATGAGACAGACAGGTTTGTTTCATGTTGATGTGACAATTAGCGGGTGTATAAAATGTGTGGTTGATGCATATGTGCTCGTGACTCTTAGTTTGTATTTTTTGCATTGAGAGGTACAAATTAAAATACAATAACATATTTGACCATCGTAGATTGCACGAAGGTTGTGCCAAAAGATTAATAAATATTCTCTAATCTGTCAGACTGATAATATATATTTTTTTGAAAAATAAAATATACATGATTATAAAATAATTATTATCTGAGCATTATTCGTTTAATTTTTTGAATATGTCAAATCAACAACTACCACCACTATAAAACCCCGTTGTATTGGACCCTCTCCCCTAAGTCTCTACCGTGGCGTGTGCGAATATGGCAGTCAGGAAACGGTGAACTTGGAATATGAGTGTGGCTGTGTCAAATATTTGTTTAGTACCCTGTCCAATCTTTCAATTAATTCATCCATATGCTTTTGACCACTAACTCATCCGTATTAGTTTTGTCTCGCAACTGTCATCCATCAGTCGGTCCATTATTGAAGTGATGGAACCACCCGCTCAAAGAGTAGTTGGCTATGGATACGACCATTTAGCGCCCTAATGCCAATGTATCGCTGTCGATAATTTATTATCATCACTATCCATTTGGGATTGAGCTTTCCAAAGCAGATAAATTCCAGTAACAAGTACATGGTTTTTACTTCAATACTGCTGATAAAAACAGTATATATGAACAATAGATAATGCAATCGCAAGTCCATAAGATGGATTTGCTGCAGAGTTGATTTGCACTGCGAGTGGTGATGACGAAATTGAATGGCAGATGGGAGG
>VDFB02063341.1:0-22460 GCA_007258455.2 Sequoia sempervirens | reverse complement strand
AACCTTCATCATCTAGTTGCCTTGCTGAAATTAAATTTATGCTTAACTTTGGAACATGCCTTACCTCACGTAGTAGCCAATGATTTCCATTATGCAACTTAATCTTGATTCTTCCCTTTCCAACAATCTGATAGGGTTCATTATCTCCTAAATAAACCAGCCCAAAATCCCCTTGGACATAATCAAGAAAATAACTTCTATGGGGGGTAGCATGAAATGAAGCCCCTGAATCTAACACCCAAGAATCATCAGCATTATCAAGGGAAAGAATCAAAGCATCATCATCAAATTTATTACTTACCACATTTTCCTATTTACTTCCTTTTTGTCTGCTTTATTTTTCCAAGACCAATAATCTTTCTTTAAATGACCCAGCTTACCACAGTACCAACAATCCCTCTTGTCTCTAGATTGGGACCTCTTGTCATTTGATTTTCCTCGTGACTTCCCATGATTTCTAGAATTGTTTCCTCTCTCCTTTGTTCTGCCCCTACTTTCTACATTCCAAATACTGCCTGATTTGGATGTTCCACCTGAGTTTTTCCTACAAATTTCCTCGCTCAAAATAACACCAACAACATCATCAAATTTCAATGTATTCAAACTAGAAACATAATTGCTAACAACCATTACCAAGCTATTCCAGCTTTTAGGCAAAGAACACAAAATCAAAAGAGCCTTAACTTCTTCATCAAAGTTTACTTTTACAGAAGTTAATTGACTGGTGACCATATTAAACTCATTTAAATGATCAGTAACTGACCCACCTTCTACCATTTCCATATTAAATAAACACTTCATAAGAAATACCTTATTCAAAGTAAAAGGCTTTTCATATAACTTTTCCATTGTTTCCATCAACTCTTGAGTTGTCTTTGTTGTTGTAATATTGAACACCACAGATTGTGCCAAGCATAAACGAATACTGCCAAGAGCCTATCTATCCAAAATATCCCAATCCTCATCAGACATTGTTGCGGATTTCTTGGTTTTCCCTTCCAATGGCTTCCATAAATCCTTCTAATAGAGTTAGTCCTCTATCTGCATCATCCATAATTGATAATTCTTCCCATTAAACTTCTCAACCTTCTTACCCTCATCTGCCATTACTCCCACTCAACCGTGAGACCTTCCTACAGACGATAATCAAAAAACACACACGCTCTAATACCACTTGTTAGGGTTAGAAATGGTAGAAATGTAATAATTAAATGCAGATTTAATTAATAAACAAAGAAACTAAAACACATAGAATAAATTATAACACAAAGAATTTAACATAGTTAACCCAATCCGGGCTACATCCACCAAACTGCAGCCATCCAATGATTTTATTATTCAGTGCAAAACCTATTACAATCTTGTGAATAATCATGTTTTTCATCATACTATAACCCCCATCTGAACCCCTTTTTAACAAGCTTAGAAGCTTCCAGATTAGGGTTCTACAAATTCAATTTTTTTCTTTTTTCGTTGATTTTTTCGACGTTTACAATATAACATGATCAGTTGCCACATACCAACACTACAACAACATATTTTTTATGCTTTTTTGCAACTAAAAAATATAACAATACCTATTCTCTTGATTTCCAACACCGCTTTGATCATTTTTTTTTGGCATGACATTCTATCTTAGGTGGCTTTCACGCTATGCAAGGACATCTCATGCCCCCAAGATTTCATTCTCTACCATTACTTTTCTCACGCCACAACATAAAATCTAGACAAAATGCCTTTTATTTGATTCTCCAATATAAGCCTCACACCAGTCTTTATGTGTTGCCCCTATGTTGATGCTACCATTCATTCTTTGTATGTTGCAATATCTCCATGCTACCTATTACACCACACGCTCTTCTCGAGACATGCTAATGTTCATCATTTTTTCTCATTTTGCTAGCCAAATAAGTAGCGGCGGCGGTACATTTTCCTTGGTTGTAGTAATATTTAGCTGCTTTTAAGTTTTCCTTACAAGTACTAGGTGGGAAAATTGCAGCCGAACACATCTCATAAATGTGCTAGAGTACTCTAACATGTAACCCATCGATTATAAGGCCAACGTCATATGCTCTGTATGCTCTGTATGAGTTATATTTCAAATCCTGCCATTAGTGCAGGGGAAATATATCTTCTTGATTTTGTGTATTACCTGACAACTTCTTCATTGATAATGGAAAAATACATCATTATTGGATGCACTACATTTTCTTCACACTGGTATAATTCTAGTAGACATTCTATATCCATCGAATTCAAGTGCAGTCATTCTTGTGGGTTCTGTTTCTCAGGTCTCCTTCACCCTCTCTTAATTTGGCTTGGTTCTTAATAGCTTTTGCATCTGACTTTGCCATGGAGGATGAAGAAACGAGGGAGCTTTTTATACCATGCAGAGTATGCAGTTACAGGTGTTATAAAATTCATGGAAAATACAACGAGATGGAGTGCTTTGATGGTTCTACCTCTTTCTTCAAAGTTATGCTTGGAAACTTTGCAGACAAACTAGTAATTTTTATACTTGTACTCCAATCTTTTTCATATTTAAGAAATTTCTCTTACACTATTTACAACCTATGAAAATAAAATTGTGTAATGTGTTTCATGTAGCGTATTCCTCATGCATTTGTTTCACAACTTATAAATGAGAAATACAAACATATGGTGTTGCAAGGCCCAAGTGGGCAGGAGTGGGAGGTGGAGTTAATGAGTACAAACAATAGACTGGAATTTTGATATGGTTGGAAAGAATTTATCAATTATTACAACCTGCAATTGGGAGATTTTTTTGTGTTCAACTGCATAACAAAGTTGTACTTGGAGGTTCATATGTTTGGAAGATCTGGGTGTGTGAAAACTATCAACACTCTTCATGTTGAAAAACCAAACATTGATTCAAACAAGAGATGCCCTCCTAAGAAAATGTGCAGTTTAAATCAATCATTGGGCAATAAATTACTGATTGATTTGGTTTCTGATGAGGAAAATAACCATGAGTCTGAAGCGGTGGCTGAAAATCGAAGAAGTAAAAGGAATCCTCATTTCTTGGTAAGCAAAAGTTTTGTCCAAAAATATAGAGCTTGTTAAATTTGTATGTTCCATAACTAACTTTTGGAGTTGGAATTTGAATTGTAATTTTATAGGTAACACAATAAAGCGATTTTCATTGCAGGCAATTCATCCAAGGAACCTGTACATTGTTTCTCCTCTCAAAAGCACATGACAATGGAGTCTCCTCCTCCTTTCAAATCAGATAAACCCTGCCAAACAAGGGTTATGAAATCAAGGAATATAAATGAACCATACAATCTAGTAAGATCAAATTCTCTGCTTTCTTTGGTTATAGATATTCTCAAATTTAAATCAGGAATAGAGGATTATAAATAAAAGAGATATTTAAGAAGCTAACAATAGGAAATTTCATGACTTTTTTTGTTACTTCATTTTGTTGATAGATCTCTAAGGATCTAATATTATGCTTATATGTAGATCTACATTTGTATGAATTGTAAAGTCAAAGAAGAATGTACTAAACTAACACAATCCAATGATTTCTTGGGTTACGTAACCTATTTTTTGTCATGGTTTGGGAATGCAGGCATTCCCAAATCCACCAAGATGTTCGATTCAACTACCAAACCAAAAAAATGAGGTTGTTCTTTTGAATGAGAAGTGTAACCAATGGAAGGTACAATGCATAATCAAAGGCAAGAGGCCTACTTTTAGTGCGGGGTGGAGATATTTTGTACGTGATAATAATATAAAGCAAGGAGACAAATGTATCTTTGAGCAGCTGAACAACAATAAAAACAAATTTATGTTTAGAGTTTATATCTTGAGATCCTAAATTTGACGGTCAATATTTGAAGAGCTTATTTGATTTGAAATAGAAAATTATATAGATTAAACATATAATATCATCATATAGAAATTCTGACAAACAATCTAAATTTTCCGGTATCAAGTGTTTTACTCTTCTTCTGACTGTGTATGCCTGAAATTTTCCCTATTAAGTGATATAGTCTTCCTATACAAGAGAAGATATGTCTTCTATCTAAAAACAATTTGACATATTTTATGGATAAAATTGTTAACATTATACTATTTGATGTATGGAAATCGCCTCTTGTTAAATTTAATTATTTTAGGTAACAATTGATGTATTTGGTTCATGGGAAGTTCAAAAGAAATGAACTCAACTATATGTCTTATAGTTAAAAAGAAGAAAATAACTTTCAAGAGAGAAGTTACAAAATTGCTTAAAAGAAAATGCTTAAATTTTTTATTCAATATTTGTAAATTGATAAATTTGAATATCATTTATTACATGGGTAGATTTATTGGAGATGAAAAATGTTGTACTTAAAAAGAAATTAACTCAAATATATGTCTTATAGCTAAAAAGAGGAAAATAGGTTTCAAGAAAAAAATTACAAAGTTGCTTGAAGAAAATGTTTAAACTTTTTTTTTTTTTTAATATTATATTAAAATGTAATTAATGTGACAATATAATTTGATGAAATAATATGAATTAATTTCTTAACATCATGAGCTTGATTAGTTAATTTTGGATTACTTTATAAGGTTTAGATTATTATGATTTTAAAGTCATATGATAATAATTTAAAATATGTGTGTGAAATCTTAAGAGTGAAAAATTAATTCTTTTAGTTAATCTTGTGAACCTTTGAGTTTTACCTATTCTAATAATGCAAAACAACTAAAATGTAATGTCAAAACACAAAGAAGACCTCAACGATTAGCCTAAAAAATTGTTAACACAAAGATATAAGATAAAAAAATATTGAAAATAATTATACCTTCTCTTTGTAGCCGAAACTCCTTGGTTGGCCCCTGATTTTGATTACTTGTGTGCTCTTTTGATGGCTAGATGCAAGATTCACAATATGGCTAGATGCAAGTGCAAATGGGTAAAATGGCTTGGCTAAGTAAGAGGAGATGCTTGTGAGTTGAGTATTCAAAATGACAATATATAGGTGCAAAATAACTAAGTGTTGTAAATTCTTTAGAGGAGGGAGTATTTATAGAGAAATTTAGAGAATTCAATGGTTGAGATTGAGCCACCAAGGTCAAGATGTAGGGCTATGGTGAGTTGAGGACTCACAAGCCCTCACATCTTGACACATGGAATGTGAGATGGCCTATGATAAGATGATGTGGAAGTGAGGTGGAAATGAGGTACATGATGTGTAAAAAGGACATGTACCTTGAAAGTACATTGGGGGATGAGAAGAATCTTGGGTGAATAAATGTGAATTAAAAATTCACATGCTTGAGAGAATCTAGTGGATAAGAGACGGTCTCCAAAAAGGTGGGAGTTGGTCACATGCGGATGAGGTGACAAGTCAAATGTTTTAGAAGTTTTGGAAAGATAAAATGTGAATTAAAAATTCATATAAGGAAGAGAGAGACCTAGGATGAATAAACATGAATTAAAAATTCACATGAGAAAGGGGGGTCAATGCTAAGAAAGACAAATGGAAAGGTTGACTAAAAAAGGATGCTAAATGTGGCTAATGACTTTGATTAAGGTTGTGCAAATACATGATTAAAAAAATTAATAAAAGATTAGAGGCAAGTGGCAAATATAGGAAGATGTGACATTAAACTTTGATTAAAAAGATGCACATCTTAATCATGAATTAATTAAATTAATCTAGATTAGAAAGAGATTATGGAGGATGTGAGAAGGAAAGAGAAAAAAATAATTTTAAATCAATTTTATTCAAAAAGGTCAAATGACTAAATTAAATAAATTGATATATTTATTTAATTTAGAGAGGAAAAGGTGTAAGGTAAAGCATTTAATTAAGAGGATGAGGTGTATGAGTTAAAGGGATCAATAAGGAGACAAATTTGACCATATGAAAGTGGTCAGATTTGGATGTCTACATTTTTCCCCTCTTCGAAACACTATTAGGATAATAGGGTTTCAAAGAAAATAAAATGCAGATGACTCTATAGAGGAAACAACAAAAAAAAAGAGATGCCCCAGCATAAGGGAGGCAAAGTAAGTTTCCCAAATGGAGGGAAGTGAAAGGGGATGCCCAGTCTCACAGGAGAAGGCTCATGATGGAGGAATGGAGAGGAATGATAGGGTATGCCCCCTCGAGGAGGCAGATGGGAAAGGAAAATGGGTCCCAGGCAACTTCTCGAAAGTATGACATGGTACATGTTATTGGAAAGAGCACGAAAAATTGAGAAGATTGGTATTTGAACAGAGTTGATCGAACACACAGTTTACAAATGGTTGCCTCGAGAAGTTAGGGGCCTGAGGTGCTTCCACCCTAGTGAGGGTTGGGGCATATTCTCCTTGGCCTAGGGAAAATTCTTGAAAGTATAACATGGTATATATCATTGGAAAGAGCATGAAAATTTGAGAAGATTGGTGTTTGAACAGAGTCAATCGGATGTATAGTGTGCAAATGGCGGCCCTGAGAAGCTAGGGGCCTGGGGCGCTTCGGCCACGGTGAGGGCTGGGGCTTATCCGCCCTAGCTCGGGGCGACTTCTCGAAAGTATAACATAGTATATGTCATTGGAAAGAGCACGAAAAACCGAGAAGATTAGCATTTGAACGGAGTCAATCAGATGCATAATTTGCAAGTGGCGGCCTTGGAAAGTTAGGGGTTTGGGGCACTTATGCCCAACGAGGGCTGCAATGTATTTGCTCCCGTGTGGGGGTGCTTCCACCCCAAATTGGGGTGCATCTACCCTGGTGCAGGGGCGCTTCCACGTCAAATTGGGGTGCTTCTACCTCAGCTTGGGGCGCATCCACCCCGGCTTGGGGGCGCTTCTGCCCCAACACGGGGGTGTATCCACCTTGGCTTGGGGTGCTTTCGCCCCACCGCAGGGGTGTATCCACCACAATGCCGAGGTGCATCCACCCCTATTGGAAGATAGGTTCACCCTGACTAGGGCGAAGTGGGAGGGGGGAGGAAAAAAGAAACTAAGAGAGAAGAAAAATGAATGTGAAGTATTTGCACAACCAAAATCATAGGGTGAATGCAATGCAACCGTAATGACCATAAAATGCAATCCTAATATGATTTTCCATCTTCAGAGCACTGAGTTTTGATATAGCATAAGATAGGATACACCAAGGTATAATGGACCAAGGAAAACTGTTGTTTAATGCACAACAGACAAGAAGGCTATCCCAACACCCCAAAGTGACAAAGACTTTGGTCGAGCCAAACATTGGGATAACTGCAAGCATGAAGGGATGTCCCAGCATAACACAAGATCACATGGGTCTTGGTGGATACTACATGGGACAACCCAACAGACAACAACAATAAAAGATCAAGATATTGCCCTATGTTAACTAGTCAAAACACACCATAATATAATGGATCATGGTGGCCTTGACAAGTGATGATAGGGAGTTCAAATGATAAACAAAAGCCAAAAGCATCAAAAGAGTGCAATTAATTTCAAATTTCATTTGCCATAGGATCAAGGGGATGGATGGGATTGATGAGGTCTGTTAGGAAGGATGCATCCTATTGAGACCGATGATGGATACTAAACTGAAAGATCGATATGACGTAGGATACTCGAAACCAATTGGATCTCATGATACAAGTGGATCTCGTTTGTGAAGAAGCAGGCAGATATGGGCATAGCTTGATGACATGACACAAGGGAGATAAGACACGAGATGGAAGACTGACACATCCTAGAGAACTAGGGGCTCGGGGGCCGATCAAAGATTAGCCTTGCTTATATGAAAGTGCAGAGCCCTCGTAGTTCAATAAAAGACCATGGATGAAAGTGGAAAGAGAAAAATGGAGACCAATTATGGATGATAGGACTGGACGGACAAAAGATCCCTGGGGGTGGATCAAATGATCAACCCTACCTACATGAAAGTGCAGGGGCAACGTAGTTTGACCAACGACCAATGACAAATGACAGATAAAGGATAATGAGATGATAGGATAAGTGGATAAAAAATGGGACCGATACGAAGAGATAGGATAGACCTGTTGGACAAGATAGGATGATGGCAATTACAAAGCTTGGGTATGGGATAGTTATCCAAATCATTAAAATGACTTGAGAGGATGATATGATAGCTAGATGTGTGATGACAAGTGACAGGGGATTGGAAAGATGTGCAAGAGAAGCAGGAGTGATGATGATTAGATAGATGGAATTGGATTGCATTGGGAGAAGTCTATAGCCAGATACTGATGACAAGGGATTATGAGATGGGATAAAGAGAGAGGCAAATGAATAGGGAGATACTGAGAGGGGATGAAAGGGATGGAGAATAGAGATAGGGATGGATAGGGAGATAAGGAGGTGGAGCGATGCTAGGATGGATAGATAAGGATAAGGAGGTTAAAAGGATTGTTTGGATGGATAAGAAGACAAGGATGGGGAGATAGAAGGGATTGTTTGGATAGGTAGGAAGACAAATATGGGGATACAAAAAGGATTGTTTGGATGGATGGATATGAAGACAAAAATTTAGATAGGATCGATGAATGATGTCTCCAAGGACTTATGTCACAAAGGAAGTAGATGCCCCCACTCGAGATATGTCATGTGTGATAAAGAAAAAGGGGCGAAAGACAAGTGGATGGGAAGATAAAGGAGATAACTGGAGGAGGATAGGATGGGTGACTAAGGAATACGATAAAGCATGGATGAAGGTCATGTATACCGAGAGGTTTCTAAAGCATGCATAGAGAGGTGCCCCTGATTTGATCAAGATCATAGGATGCATAAGATAGGTGGGATGGAGGGGATGAATGAGGACTATGTATGGCAGGAAGCATAGTGGATGGAGGGAATGCATATCAGGAAGCTGCCCCCAAAAAGGACATATGTGAATTTACACATGACGCTTGTTTGCTAGGTTTTCATCATGGTACTTATCCAAGACGCTTGTTTTCCAAGTTTTCACCATTGGACGAATTATTTCTCTGTACGTTTTTTTAATTTTTATTGACTTTTTTTTTATTTTTTTGGATTTTTTTGGATTTTTTTGACTTTTTTTGGATTTTTGGATTTTTGGATTTATTGATTTTTTTGATTTTTTTGACTTTTTTGGATTTTTGGATAGAAGGTGGATGGAGATGGACAAGGATAGAGATGTGAATAAGCAGATTTAGAAGACATGCAATAGGGATAAAAATGATGGACTCAAGCATCAAGTTCCAGACGAGGTATTAAGAGTCCATGTGTGAAGCGACTATTGGATGTTGGTTCAACCTTATTAGGATAAATGGATTATGCAAGAGGATGAATTAGAGGGATTTGATGGGGAATATATGTGGGATAATGGATGGGATGCTGGAAAGGGTATGGATAGAATGATGGGGTAGGTGTGTGATAGGGTAGTGAGCTCAAGACCAATATTGGCACATGTGGTGGTGTATGTGAAAGGATAAGAGGATTAATGGAGGAGATGGGATAGTGAATTTTGGGGCATAAGGACCCAAAACATATTTGGGAGATGAAAGGGGCGTATGATTAGCTTTTGGATTAGCAACTTTGGATGTTGTTACATAATTTTCATTTGAAGGTATTGCATCTTTTTTCTTTGGGATCCACATGGTTTTGATTTTTTTTTTGGTGGGCCTTTGTGGCCGATGGGTTTGATTTGGATTTTGGATCTGATTTTTCTTTTCGTCACCATGTATTTTAGAGGAGACATGGGGAGCTTTAGATTTATGCAGATGTTTGGATTTATGCCTTTTTTCTTTAGTAGATCCAAAGTGCTTTTGATAGAAATGGGATGGGTACGAGGAGATGGATGACATGGAGTGATGGAGGTAGGAGTATGGAGATTATGTGTAGATGGAGGATGTTTAGGTATGTGCCTTTGTTGATCCTGATTATGGGATATGTGAGTTGGATGTTTATGATGGGTGACATGGATAGGTGATGAATGGATGAAAGGATGAATATGACGAGATGGAGGGGGTGATTTTGGGATATAAGGGCCCAAAATGGACTTAGTGGGTGGAGGGACATAAGGACCCAAGATGGATGGAGTAGATGAAGGTTGGGAGATGATGGATGGAGGGATGTAAGGACCCAAAATGGATGGAGTAGATGATGGAGGAATATGGATGGCTATTTTGAGGTGATACGATGGAGGAGGAATGGAAACATATGATCTAGTGGAGTGATGGGAAGAGCCTATATTTTTTTAGAAGAGGCTTGTTGAGGATGTCTAGAGGTTGTACCAACATCTTTAGATTGTGAGTCTTGGGAAATAGGTCCAAGACCTTGCATACAAATTTGTTCTTTGACTTGGATGGGCTCTAGAATACATTGCTCATGAAGGCCTAAACCTTTTCCTTGGTAATTCATGTTCTTAAGCATTTGATCCATGATAGGATTTTTGTTATTCAGGAAGAATGATGCGAGTCTATTATTAGGTGGAGGAGGATAGGTGGTGTATATTTTTTGTTCTTCTTTTGCAAGGAGACCACCATGGAAGAATGTGAGAGTACCAAGGGGATATACAAGCGGTGTGGGGATAATAGGTTTAGGCGATGGTGGAGGATCATCAGATGGAGATGAGGGAGTAGTAGCTTCTTGATCGGGATAGGGAGTTGGTGAGGGATCAAGAGAAGGATTAGGTGACATGATAGGATCTAGATTTGTGGTAGCGAGTGATAAGGGATCATGCGATGGAGATGGAGATAAGGGCTCATGAGATGGAGTGGTGGAATATTGAGTGAAAAGGAGATTATGGACTGTAGTGGATGAGGGATTATGATCTTGAGGTGGAATAGCTAGGATGGCCGGTTCTTGATGTAGAAGAGGGGATATGATATGCTTTGGACCAAACTCTTGGTATGACCCATCGTGTGCAGAAGGCATGACAATGGAGGCATGCTTGATGGGCTCTTCAAGTAGGTGAGACGAAAGTATGGAGGATTCATGAGGTTCATGGAAATGGGTTTCAGTGCTACTAGGAGTGGGAGGAGTGGATTGGATTTGCGGATCTATGATGGGTTGGGAGGATCTAGGTGTAGGAGTGGATTGGATTTGGTTATTTTCGATGGGATCAGATGATCTTGGAGTAGGAGATGGGGGCTCAGTGGGTTCAGAGGATGTGATGGTTTTAACTGTTTGAGTGGTGTTAGGGGTGATAGCATCAATGATAGTTGTGGGATGGAGAGGGGTCTCATCATTACTGCCCATGGAGGATGGATTGGGATGGCATGGTTCCACAATTTCAAGTGGTGGAGTTGGCGATGTCTTCTTTGTCATGAGTCCTTGGAGAACTTCTGGAGTGAGAAACTTGCATACTCTAGGTTGAGATGGGTTGATAGGAATAGATGGAGGATTAGGGATTGGTGGAGGACTAGGATTATGGATTAGTGGCCTAGGGTGAGATGGAGGAATGGGATTGGATGTAAGATTAGGAGTAGATGGGGGATTAGGATTAGATGGAGGGTTAAAGTAGGGATATTGGTATGGTGAATTAAGATATGTGGATGGTGGATTAAGACAAGATGATGCGGTTGGTAGATTGCAGTAAGGGTATTGGGATGGAAAATTAAGATGTGAAGACGTGGATGTTGGATCAAGATAGAGAGATGCGAATGTTGGATTAGGGTAAGTTGATGGGGTTGATTGGTGTGGAGGATTAGGATAGTGTGACATGTGTGCAGGATTATCATAAGAGTATTGGGATGGTAGATTAGGATAAGAGGATACAGGTGTCAGATAAGAGGAAGGTGTAGATGAAGGAAATGATGGATATGCAGATGAGGAAAATACTATACATCCCTTGTCAAAGGTAGCATAAGGAGCGTGATTAGGCATGGGTGAAGACATAATGGGATAGTTTGAAGGGGTGATTGGATTTTGGGAAGTGGGTGGAGAAAGTTTACTAGTGATGATAGCGTCAAGGGGATCTATGTCATATACCTCTTGATCGACAAGACTTTCATTATTGTTATCGACGTAATTAGGGTTCCCTTGACTACTATTGATGGAGGATAAGGGTTCATGATGATGAAAGGACAAATAGGATGGATCAAATATTTTGGATGGAAGCAGACTAAAGCTCAAATTAGGATTGGATTAAAGCTCAGATTAGGATGATTGGATGATGTGATGGGATTGATTCTGACGATAGGATTGATTATTAAAGGATGATTACCGCACTGAATCTACCTCGAGATGGAAGCAAATTGATTGGGTTGAAGGTGATTGGATAAGATCGAACGATGAGTGGTTGATAGAATGATGGAAGGGATTCTAAACCAAGTTCATAGATTACCCTAGGTGACTTGGGATACTGATCAATCATATTAAGGATAAATGGATGATTGCGGCACCAAATCCACCTTGAGATTGAAAGTGAATTGATTAGGCCGACGACGATGATTGACTAACTTAGGACAGATGACAATCCCAAGCAGATGTTGATGATGACGATCAATTTAGACACATAGGTCAATTCGGATAATAACCTGAAACAAAGTTCAAGGGATTTGGATGGGGAAACAATAAGGGATGTGTAACCTAGAGATGCTTGAGGATGATGTATCGATACGATTCAGATGATGAATGAATGAGTTTGACAGAATGCGGATGGAAAAAATCTCAAATTGGGATTAGATTAAAGCTCAAATTAATATTGGATTGAAGGATATGATGGGATTGGTTCTGCGAGTCGAATCTGGAAGTTGGATCTATTTATTGTCTGTTTGCCAACTTTTGCTGCAGAGGGGCGAATTTGACCTTTAAGGGTGGATTTTCCCTCATAGAGGGGTGAATTTTCCCTTCTGTAGGGAAAATTCGCCCCACTATAGGGTAGATTTGCCCCACTGCAGGGAAAATTGACCCCACTACTTTGTGGAATCTCTGAGTGGGTAAACAAGCTATTAAAACGAAGAGACGAGTGATTGGAATGGGGCGTTAGATAATTGGATTGAGGAAATAGATGATTGGATTGGGAAAAAAAATGATAGGAGTGGATGAACAAGCACTTAGAACTGGGTGATCCCATAATAGTGGTTTACAATTTTTGGCCAAACTGGACACTGAAATTATTATTTTTAACTAAATCTTCACATTCGGGCACCTATAGCGGCTAAAATGTGAGGAATTTGAAGATGGTGCAAACTAGAGTCTCATCAAATTTTGTCTGTAGATTCTAAAAATATTTTTTTCAAAATTTTTGGAATCAAATTGCACTTATTTTTCCATCTCCCACAAAAATAGATTTTTTTTAGAAAACAACATTTTTAAAAAGTGATGCACATCGTATAACGCATAACTTTTTTTCCATGAAGGATAAAATTCTAATTCTTCAAATTTAGATTTGTAACTCTGATATCTAGTGCTTCCACTTGGTTAGATAGTTTTTATTGAATATTTTTCCTTAATCAAGTTTCAAAGTCAAACGAATTACAACTTTAACAACGGATCGTGATAACGTAACTTTTTGTATATGTCATAATTTAATTTAATTTTTTTTGTTGGATCAAGGACTTCAATATCTGGTGCACTCATATTTTTCATTTTTTTTTTTTGATAATCTTCTATTTTTCCATATGTGAAGAACAAAGAAATTCATTTTCGATGAAAAACCTATGTTTAATAAAACTTAAAAAACAAATACATAACAAAACCAAAACATATTAAAATTATATTCATTGGATAGCTTGTTTGAGGAATACCATAATCATTTGAAATAAATTTTAAATGAATTCATTTGATCCCCCAAAATCTAAATCAAAAGTGATTTTTATCAAAGATTTTGATAGGTGTAAAGGAGACGCATTTATAGGTATGGTTTAAAAACGAGGTTCTATCCAAGGGGGTTTGATCTAAGGTGATTTGATCAAACCCTCTTCAATTGGAATCCTTAAAATGGAACTTTTTAAGGCTTAAATCATTATATTTTCTAAAAATATGTGATTTCAGCTAAAATTCGTTCCTCTCAGGAATTGTAAACCACTATTATGACAGCACCCAACTGGTAAACAATTGCTTATAATCGATGAACGACTCTTAGATCACATAAATGAAAGCTCGAAATGAGTAAACAATTAATTAGAAAGGATGAACAACTCTCAGAATGAGGAGATGGATGCTTGGAATAGATGAAAGATTAATCGAAATGAGTGAATAGAGGATCGAAAGGGGTAAAAAACTACTTGGTCAAATGGATGTTTGGAATGGTCAAACGGAGGTTTGGAATGGCTAAACGAAGGTTTGGAATGGCTAAACGGAGGTTTGGAATTACTAAATGGAGGTTTAGAATGATTAAACAGAGGTTTGGAATGATTAAATGGAGGTTTTAAAGGTTTAGAATGACAAAATAGAGGTTTGGAATTATTAAATAGAGGTTTGGAATGATTAAATGATGGTTTAGAGGCTAAACAGAGCTAAATAAGGTGATTTTGACTATTTAGGAGGGAAAATTCGCCCCATTGCAGTAAACAAGAGGGAAAATTCACCCCACTACAGCAAACAGAAGGGAAAATTCACCCCACTGTAGCAAACAAGGACTTGGTTTAGATGAAAATGACTATAGAAAGGACTTAAGATGACAACAATAAGGCCAACTTGTCAAAAATTTTACTGGTTTCTCACAAAAAAACACTTTCAAACAAGCACAATCCTATGATTAGTATTAAGGGTATGGCCAACAAAGGTCTTAATCTAGGATGCACAAGGTGTTTAGGGAGTCCTCGATATATTCTTAGTACGTCACAAGCGTGAGTCAGGAACCCCAGCGAGATACTGAAGGGCTCAGACCAACTCTTTATGTCTATCTAGGTATCACCCTAGCTTTGATGCTTTGCCAATTATGACACAACTACATTGAGGTACAAATTTCGCTCTCCTCCCTTTGTATACCTCATTGGTATGCGTGGTTGGAATCGTCCCTTGGGGTGATGAAATCCCCAAGCAGGTCCCACTAGAAAGAAGACACTAATCATTTTCAACTACTCCCCAGGCTCACACGAAGTGCAAGGGGAAAGTGAAAACAAACTAATGCCCCCTTCGGGTAAGACAAAATAATAGACATAACAAACAATGGATATTACCCCCCCTAATTAAACTATGTTCCTAGATTAATGAAAAACAACAAGGATAGCTTTGAAAATATGTGTAAACAGAAGGTCCTGCAAGCAAATATTAGTTATTTTATCCTTCTTTCTTCACAAATTACACAAGAATATGCTGCAAAATGTTAACAAAAACACAAATATACTTGCAAAAAATATTGTTAGGGGGTTAAGATCTTAAAATAGTAAAAAATGGGCGCAAAAATGAAGCTAAAATGGTTGTTTTACCTTTCAAACTGTGTTGTTTTGGAGCGTATTCGCTCCACTGCAGTAAACAGGAGGGCGCAGTTGAACTTCTGCAGCAAAAAAGAAGGGCATAGTTGTACTTCTGTAGCAAACAAAAGGGCGTAGTTGAACTTCTGCAGCAATAGGAGGGCATAGTTAAACTTTTGTAGCAAACAAAAGAGTGTAGTTGAACTTCTATAGCAGCAAGAGGGCATAGTTAAACTTCTGCAGTAGTAGGAGGGCACAATTAAACTTCTGCAACAAACAAAAGAGCGTAGTTGTACTTCTGCAATAGTAGGAGGGCACAGTTGAACTTTTGCAACAAAAGGAGGGCACAGTCGAACTTCTACAGCAAACAAAAGGGTGTAGTTGAACTTCTGCAGCAGTAGAAGGGTGCAGTTGAACTTTTGCAGCAGCAAGAGGGCGCAGTTGAACTTCTGTAGTAGCAAGAGGGTGCAGTTGAACTTCTGCAGCAAACAAAAGGGCGTAGTTGAACTTTTGCAGCAGCAGGAGGGTGCAGTTGAACTTTTGCTGCAGTAGGAGGGCACAATTAAACTTTTGTAGCAAACAAAATGGCGTAGTTGAACTTCTGCAGCAATAGGAGAGCATAGTTGAACTTCTGTAGCAGCAGGAGGACACAATTGAACTTCTACAGCAATAGGAGGGCATAGTTGAACTTTTGCAGCAAACAGAAGGGCGCAGTTGAACTTCTGCAACAGCAGGAGGGCGCAGTTGAACTTCTGCAGCAAACAAAAGGGTGCAGTTGAATTTCTGCAGTAGCAGGAGGGCGCAGTTGAACTTCTGTAGCAGCAGGAGGGTGCGGTTGAACTTCTGTAGCAAACAGAATGGCGTAGTTGAACTTCTGCAACAATAGGAGGGCACAGTTGAACTTCTGTAGCAACAGGAGGGTGCAGTTGACCTTATGCAGCAAACAAAAGAGCATAGTTGAACTTCTGTAGCAACAGGAAGGTGTAGTCACCCCTCTTCAGTGAAGCAGAGGGCCTAATCACCCCTCTACAACATACAGGAGAGCATAGTCGCCCCTTTGTAGTGATCGGGAGGGCGTAGTCACCCCTTTGTGACTTGTTTCTGTAAACAATCTCAACAACAACAAATGTAAAATAGAGGAACCCACTTGTGGGTCCACCGGGTGTGCCATAAATGTGAACCTTTGAGTTTTACCTATTCTAATGATGCAAAACAATTAAAATGTAATGTAAAAACACAAAGAACACCTCAACGATTAGCCTAAGAAATTGTTAACACAAAGAGATAAGATGAAAAACTATTGAAAATGATTATCCCTTCTTTTTGCAGCTAAAACTCCTTGGTTGGCCCTTGATTTTGATTACTTGTGTGCTCCTATGATGGCTAGATGCAAGACTGGCAATATGGCTAGATGCAAGTGCAAATGGCTAAAATGGCTTGGCTAAGTAAGATGAGATGCTTGCGAGTTGAGTATTCAAAATGACAGCATGTAGGTGCAAAATGACTAAGTGTTGTAAATGCTTTAGAGGAGGGTATATTTATAGAGAAATTTGAATTCTCTAGAGAATTCCATGGTTGAGATTGAGCCACCAAGGTCAAGATGTAGGGCTATGGTGAGCTGAAGACTCATAAGCCCTCACATCTTGACATGTGGAATGCGAGATGGCCTAGGATAAGATGATGTGGAAGTGAGGTGGAAAGGAGGTACATGATGTGTAAGAAGGACATGTACCTTGGAAGTACATTGGGGGATGAGAAGAATCTTGAATGAATAAATGTGAATCTAGTGGATAAGAGAGGGTCTCCAAAAAGGTGGGAGTTGGTCACATGTGGATGAGGTGACAAGTCAAATGTTCCAGAAGTCTTGGAAGGATAAAATGTGAATTAAAAATTCACATGGGGAAGAGAGAGACCTAGGATGAATAAATGTGAATTAAAAATTCACATGGGAAAGGGGGGTCAATGCTAAGAAAGAAAAATGCAAAGGTTGACTAAAAAGGGATGCTAAATGTGGCCAATGACTTTGATTAAGGTTGTGCAAATACATGATTAAAAAAATTAATAAAAGATTAGAGGCAAGTGGCAAATGTAGAAGGATGTGACATTAATCCTTGATTAAAAGGATGCACATCTTAATCATGAATTAATTAAATTAATCCAGATTAGAAAGAGATTATGGAGGATGTGACAAGGAAAGAGAAAAAGAAGAATTCTAAATTGATTTTATTTAAAAATGTCAAATGACTAAATTAAATAAATTGATATATGTATTTAATTTAGAGAGGAAAAGGTGTAAGGTAAAGCATTTAATTGTTAAATTAAACACTTTAGGGACCTTAGGTAGACCATGAAATATTAATTAAATGAGTGATTTAATTAATACTGACCAAGAGGAAGAGGTGTATGAGTTAAAGGGATGAATAAGGAGACGAATTTGACCATATGGAAGTGGTCAAATTTGCATTTCTACAAATCTATATGTTAAAATTCATATATATATTATTCATTATTTAATTCATGTTAATTTTCTTTAGGAAAAGATTTTGTATTATTTTAAATGATTTTTGTTAGGATTTTAATCACTAAATTGAATCTTATATGAAATTTAAAGATTAAGATAAAAATAATTGAAATATTTTTTATGAAATTAAGGTTTAGTTATTTTTATAATTGAAATGAATTTTGTATTAAACTTTAAATTAGTTTATATAAAACTTTTAAAAATATTTGTGGATGTAAAATTGTAGAAATAATTAATTTGATATATTAAATATCAATAGTGACATTATAAACCAAAAAATTGATATTATTATTTTTCATAATGATAAAAATTCAAATTTTAGAGATAAAAGTTTAAATTATATTAACTATTATGAAGGAAAATTAAAATATAAGAGCACATAGATTTTGGAGGTATTTGTGATTTAGAATATATGGTACATATGAGATATATATTTTTAAATATTGACAATATTGGTAAGGAATTGTAGTGGTAAAGTTTACATATCATGTCATTTTCTATCTAATTTTGTGTCTATTTTTTAAAATATTGACAATATTGGTAAGGAATTGTAGTGATAAATTTTACATACCATGTCATTTTCTACCTAATTTTGTGCCTTTTTTTTTTAAAAAATAGTGACAATATTGATAAGGATTGTAGTGATAAAGTTTACATACCATGCCATTTTCTATCTAATTTTGTGCCTACTTAGGTGTAAGTTTTTCCAATACATCAAAATATTGACAAGTGATATGCTATATTATATATGATATGAATTGACTTATGATTTGATTTTTATTAACTTTTTAATATTTTTTAGAAAAACAAAAGAAAAATAATATTTGGCTAAAAATTGTGAAAAGAAAAGGGAATTAAATTGTGATTTTAAAAAATGGCTTTAATGGTTTTCAAATATGAACATCTTTGTAAAAAGAAATGGAACTAAATTGTGGCCTTTATTATTAAACAAATATGTTTAGTTATATTTGTGAGAAGAAAAGGGAGTTGAATTATAGTTTTTGTTATGTAAAAAATAGGGATCTTTTATTGGTGAAAGTGATACCAAGATGGAAAAGTATTTGAACTTGATAGAAGACTAGGGGTTAATTATTTGCCACAAAAGGAACAATAGGAGGTGGAAGGGCTATCATAGAAGTGTATAAATTGATGTCAAAGTTCCAGAAAAGGATAAGTAGTTAAAAGGGAAAAACATATAAGATTAATGTAAAAAATTAAAATAAATTTTTCAAATGGAAGAGGATGAATAAATGCAATAATCATTTTGTTACTACAATTGTTTTAATATCATTACACTTTAGTATTATTAGTTTTGCCAGGGACTATAGGCACCACTAGATCTTAACTAGTTATTAATAATTCTCTTTTTAATCAATGAGAGCTCAAACATTTTTTCTATTTGATTTTTTTTTATCTATTATCAATGTATACATGCCAATTATATAACAAAACATATTTCAAAATTCAATTCTCTAATTGGTAGATTCACTGGATATAAGCGATTAATGCGCTTCCATTACTTCCATTTAAATCTTTGCAAGAACGAAAATTGGAGAAATTCACTCTTAACATTGGACAATATATTTAAAGAGGAGGTGCACAAATTTACAATAAGACTAAAACGAATGACATTTGGCCTCCAAAATCTCCATATAACATGCCGGTTTGGTTGCTGAAAATGTGAATAAATGTACGGAAATGATGTAAGTTACTATATTTTTGTTTACTTCTGGGGCAGAGTGGTTAGAATTCATTTTTTAGTAGTGAAGAATGTTCAGATTATGTTTTGTAAAATCCAGATGTTTACTGCATGTATTGGATCTCCATGGGGTCGCCCCTACGCCATAGACAAAATAAGCCATTTTTTCTTCCGAACTTTTACCATTTCTGTTATGAGT
Organism: Sequoia sempervirens; assembly: GCA_007258455.2. Lineage (NCBI taxonomy): Eukaryota > Viridiplantae > Streptophyta > Pinopsida > Cupressales > Cupressaceae > Sequoia > Sequoia sempervirens. The sequence continues at coordinate 2,750 of VDFB02063341.1, read as the reverse complement.
GTTGTTTGTAGCTCTTTCTCTCTTGCAAAGACATTTTTCTTTAACATATTCACTTATTTATATGTATTTCTAAATCTGTTCTTGAGCTTACGATTAGGTACATATTTGAAGCCAGTGGATATAATTCATCCCATGAGACATTGTTAACCTTTGTACAGTATATTCGAAGATTGTGAGTTCAGTGATTGGTTGCATGTGAAAGGGTTATTGCACTGACAAGGATGCTTTGGGCTTCAAGCTGTCGTGTTAAACATCTATTCCAGATTTAACCACTTATTGGTTATCTCTGGTGCTTCTCTTTTCATATTAGATTTCCTGATGGCATTCCATTGCTTTGATTTTTTTGCAGTTGGACGTTTCTTGTCATGTTTGTTCATCAAGCGTTTCATCTGCCCATTCTAGTTTTTTGGTTCATGGTTGTTCTTCATAGTTTGAAATAGATAAAATTAAAATATCATGTTTTATTCTTCTATAGATGTTACACTGGGTTAATAAGGATTGGCATGCTATAATTAACATTAACATAGGCGTTGTGCTAGTATATCTGCAGGTATGTAATTGTGCCCTTGGGTAATTGGTGGCTTTCCCTCAAAAATACGTTCACAAGGGCTTTCCCGATTACCCTTTGAACCCAAAATGGATTAACTCTCCTATTTACCCTGACATGAGGCGAAGGATGATCCTTCAGGGCCTACAGCTAAATTACTGCAACTGTTCACATGTATTACTTAGTAGTGCTTTGTTGGGTCTCCATGCCCATTTGGTCCATTGTGATTCTTTCACTATTATAAGCTATGACACGTCTGGGTGGGGGGATTTTGTTGAACCATGAGTCTTTGCCATAGTCATCTGTAGCAGAATATTTTAGATAGAAGTTATGTCAGTCTACTAAATGACTATAATATTTTTTCAACTGAATCACAATTTTTGAGATGAAGTTCAGATTGTCAGGTGGACTACAAAAGTTCAAAAAATTTAATAGTGAAATTAAAATTTTCAGCATAGTGCATGTTTTGAATTTCATGACTGTTTTACATGAGCACAAAGATTAAATTTGAATATAGATGCTTAACATTTTGATTGACATGTATTATGGTGTTGATTTTTTGTATGCAAATAAGTTATTTGTTTTTAATGTAATATTCTGAAATGTAATGCTGGAGTCTCATTTTTGGCTTTAGATAAGCTGGAAAATAGAGTAAATTTCATGTTATCATTTGTGATATTGCAAGTGCTAGAATTGAAAAATAATTCCTTGAGTTTGAACAGTGCATAAAGGAATTTTTTTAGATCAATTATTATTTCAGGGATGTAAATGTTGGTAATACTGGTTAGGCATTCAGGAATCTCTTACATTTGGAAATTGCTTGTTCATCTAGTAGCGTTGAGGACATTGACAAAAGATTGAATTTATGGGCTGAAGTTTGGGAGGCCGCCAACCATATTAATTGCTTGTAAATAAACATTTGGATAACATCTTTCAAAACATGTGGATAAAACATTTCATTAACATTTGCTGCTTGACAATGAAGCTCGTGGAAAGAAGGCATATGAATCATTTAGATTGCAAATAGTGCAAGTCCTTTGTACCTGCTTATAATTGAAAGATTATCCTCTTATAAGTGACTTCATTATTTTTTAGTTATTATTGTATTGGCACATGCTGCTAAACGAAATTAGAAGTCTGCATGATAATATTGTTGATTTCTTGGACATTGTTTTACAGGGAAATTCCATTAATAGTCACCTTTTATTCTACATGGGAGTGATTTTCTGGGTTTGCACATGCAATTTGTATAAATGAACATAAGGAAAGGGGGATGACAGATCTGTACGTTTGTCATTGAAGGGCTACATTCCAAACCCCAAAAGATGGAAATAAGAAATCAATAAAGTTGTGGCCAATATTAGCAGTCTTGAAGTATACTGAAGAGACACATCAGAAATGACAAAATAGTAGATGCATTGTTTAATGGGCAAAAGTTTGTCAATTCCATGAAAAGGGAGTGTTGTTGGTGTATCCTAATCCAAGGGGATATGATACGATATTTTAAGACAGGACAAACAAAGGACAGGCTTGTTTTTCAAAATATGTTCGTTTGGGTCCACACCATACATGCAATCAAAGCTATCTAGATTATCATCAAAGCTTTCTCCTCCTCCCCATAACAACCGTGTATTCTTTTGTTTAAGGAATCTTCTAGCAAAGTAAAGAGAATAACTTTTAACAACAATATAATTAAGTGTCTGAAAAGTTAACCACAATCTAGGGCTTTAGTATCTAATAATTCAAGATTTTCTTTTTATAATGAATAACCTTTTGATTTTACAATTCTAATATCAATCATTACATTATGAGATTTTAATTGTTCTATTTACAATAATTAATAAAAATGACTTGTTTTTATATCTGTTTTTTAAATTTATTTTTTTTGTTGTTAAAAGGATAAATATTTTAAATATTTTTCAGATTGTAAGTATTGGATAAACAAATAATCCATTTAAATAATTGCAAATAATGAGAAACCAATAAGACCATGAGCTTAAATTCATCTCTCCATTCAATTTAAACTTTCTTTAGATGGAGTAATAATTCTATTTAGTCTTTACATAAAATTATATTTATTTCTCTATTCAATTTAAATTTCTTTAGACAGAGATAAAAATTGTATTTAGTCTTCACATAAATAAGTACATTTCATTTTTGTGGCAATGATTTATAACTATAACTATTATTTATTTATTTATTT